>VXAZ01010275.1:2351119-2469479 GCA_013399875.1 Gymnorhina tibicen | reverse complement strand
TGCCGGACCAGGCGGGTCATCTGTGGGTGTCGGCAGATCGGCATTCCAGCGCGCTGTGGCTCCGGCGGCCCCGGCGCGGGGACGCGGCCGTGTATTACTGCGCGCTGGGGGACACGGGCAGAGGAGCCGGGGCTGCGGCCGGGCACGAACCGCCCCGGGCGGGGCCGGGCGGGGCCGGGGCTCCCCGGGCGGCACGGGCGGAGCGGGGCTGTCACGGCCGCGGGGACTCGCTCGGCCCCGGCGCCGCTGGGCAGAGTTACCGTCCAATATGGCGGACACAAGGGGAAAGTGATCCCCCTTTACGTCGGGGGGCTCCCCCTCGGCGCTGACGGGAACCCGCCGCGCTCAGCACGCTGGGAGGCGTAGTTCCACGCTTTGCCATTGCATGTCACCCGTCCTGGGATTGGACTACAGTTCCCAGCGTGCATCGCGACGCCCGCCTGGGCGCGGCGGATGAGCTCATCCGTCTCCGCAGTGGCTGCTGGGAGTTGTAGTTCCCCGCGCTGCCGTTAGCCGCGCCGGGCAGCGTTGCCACCCCGGTCAATGGACTACAGCGCCGCCCAAGAGCCACGTGACGCCTTAAAGGGGCCGCAGTGCTCGGGGATGAGGCATGAAGGGATGGTGTAGGCAAAGCCCCGCGTCAGGGGACGCAGCCTGCCCGCCGCTCCGACATTACACAGCCCTTGAGTGCAGGGCTGCTTTGTCATCCTGTCTCTGTGCAAGTATCCCTCAGAAACACACAGGCACTACCGTCCCCAAATCCCATGCAGAGCAGGCTGAAAATGGAGGTTACACCTCGCACGTTAGGGCTGAGGGCAGTGCTGTGCCCTGAAGTGCCCTGAGGCTACTGCTTGAGTCACCATCCCTGGAAATGTTCAAAAAATGTGTTGATGTGGTGCTTCGTGATGGTTTAGTAGCTTGCCACATGATCTAGGGGTGGGCTCGGCAGTGCTGGGTTAATGGTTGGACTCAGTGGTCTCAGAGGTTTTCAACAACCTGAGAGATTCCATGATTCCACGTTGTTCCTCACAGCGTGCAGTCACATGCAGTTCTAGGAAAGGTGAAATGCTGTAGCTCTGTGCTTTGACGTGACTGGGTGGAGTGATGCAAAAATCATAGAGGTGAGCACATTAAAACTGGTGATAATTTCACAGGATCATGGAATCCATTAGGTTAGAAAAGACCTCTGCAATTGAGTCCAACCTGTGACCGAACACCACCATATCAATTAGACCATGGCACTGAGTGCCACATCCAGTCTTTCCTTAAATACCTCCAGGGATGGTGACTCCACCACCTCCCTGGGCAGCCCATTCCAATGTCTAATCACCCCTTCTGTGAAGAAATTCCTCCTAATGTCCAACTTAAACCTCCCCTGGCACAGCTTAAGGCTGTGTCCTCTTGTCCTGTCGTTCTCCTAGGAGAAGAGGCCAACCACCACCTGGCTACAACCTCCTTCCCCGTAGTTGTAGAGATCAGTAAGGTCACCCCTGAGCTTCTTTTTCTCCAGGTTGAACACCCCCAGCTCCCTCAGCTGCTCCTCATCAGACTTGTGCTCCAGACCCTTCACCAGCTCCATTGTCCTTCTCTGGATGCAATGAAATGCTTTAACTCTGGGCAGTGTGATGCAAAATCATATGCGTGAGACACCTGGTGATTGCTTAGGGCAGTCTAAAATCTCTTTTGCAGCATTAAAATTGTGCAGGCATTGCATGGTTGTGATGGTGGGTCAGAGGATAGTTCAGGAGCGCTGGCATATTTGCCTTTCATTCACCAATGACCATACTTGCTTAAAAGATCACAGGAAAGACAGCCTCAGGAGTTTTGGGAGAGCAGTGCAGAAGGCACTAATTTCAGCGTGTCCTGATGAATGGTTGGCAGTGCCAGTAGAAGCTGCCATCCATGCTGAAGCTGTTCCAGGCTTAGTTTGCCTCGGTACACGTAGAGGAGCTTTGCTTGTACGTGCAGACAGCTGTGAAACCAGGAGAACACGTTTGTTCATTCTGTGGTCTAGTAAATGGAAAGGGTTTTTTGGGGCAGGGCCCTGCTCTTCATAAATGCATTCAATGCTCAGCACACACAGCGCTGCATAAACAGCAAATAGCAGTGGCAAAAGTATCTGTGTACACATAACTGTACACAGCCTTTTGCCACAAACAAATAAATTACAGACCTTGTAGTACAAACTTGAAGTTGACTTATCTTTGTAATATATGGCATTATTTTCAGAGCTAACATCTTTCACTTGAAATGGTGACATAGTCTCATATAGGGCTGTCTTTATCTTCTTTTCCAAATTATATTTTCACTTGAACCCTGTTCATTTAACACCATGCTTCCGAAAGAAAGATTACAGATCTGTCAGTCTCTCTATCCCCTATGTATTACAGATAAAAAGCATTATTATGAGAAACTATTATAGTAAAATCACTCAACCATACAGGAGCTAAAGTAATGCTACTTAGCCTGATATCACAGTATTTAATTCTGATAGTCTTATTGTAGAAACAAATGTTTTCCTCTTACTTCAGGATTAAAAAATCCTGATGATTTTTTTTTTAATCCAGCTTTCAATATGAAAGAAAATTCACAGTGCAGGACAGTAAGTTTTTATAAACTGTGCAGGCCAGGGTCTTTTTTTAAACCTGCATGTAAATACTCAGCGAACTGAAATACTCTTATGGTTTTGCACTGAACTTAGCTACCACACCTTGTTTTTAACTTACAATTAGCTGCTGAGCCAGTAGGTTGTTTTAGAAATGAACTTGCTACTTTGATGGTGGATTTGAATGTTTGTATGAACCGGAACAAAAGGCAGAGGAAATTAATTTGACTGCTGTGGAGACCTACAACTACATTTCTTGTCCTTACTTGAATTAAATGACTTATAACATTCCACCCCATCCCTAATAAAATAAACTCAGTCATTTGAACAAACTAACTTTAATTTACCTCATTGTTAATCTAAAGCATAGCATTTCAAAATCCTTTTTGGGGGAAAAATTATTTACACTCTGAAAATTTTTCACATTTTCCAGGAATGACATATATAAAAACTCACTGCATAAACAGTGCAGATCACTGCAGGGCTTTCCCATGCTCTTCCTTTGAACTAGCCCAGTTTTAGCAGCATTGTAATTTTCCCTTGTGAGCCACTAAGTCAATAAAAGGCTGAATAGAGAGCTGTGCAGGTCACAGTTACCTTTGAGTTCAGCCTTCAGGATGCCAAGGTGGCTGGAAAAACTCAATATGGTTTTACCACCTCGCTGGAATATTTGTACTGGTCTCCTGTTGCACGTAGAATGATGTAAGGAGTCTATATACTGAATTGCTGTTATAACCTCAAGTAAAAATTAAGAGACCTGTTAATCATTACTGTTTCTGAAATAATAGTCTCTGTGCTAGGGAGGTTAAAATTTATGGTTTCTTTAGTTTCAAGGGGTTCTTAATGATGCATTTAGTTCCCAATTTTGCAGGTGCTACTTGATGACACTGGTAATAGACTGAACTCAAAGGAGCAACTCGCACGCAAGGCAGCACCATGAAGAGTTTAAAGCATGTCCAGGATTTTGAGGAATCTTCTGGCCTGAGCTGTAACAGCTGTGTGATGCTTCCAGATAATTTCTGGCAAGTTGAAGTCCCCAATAAGGACAAGGGCAGTTGACTTGGAGGTGTCCCTTAGTTCCTCAAAGACTGACTCGCTGGCATCATCATCCTGGCTATAGGTCTATAGCCAACTCCCACGATGACATCTGCATTATTTGTTTGCTGCTTGACTCTAATCCAGAGGCTCTCAGCTGTGCCATTTCCAGCTGTGAGCTCCATACATTCTAACCCTTCTCTTCCATACAGTGCCACCCCTCCACCTCTTCTGCCCTGCCTATCCCTCCTGAAGAGCCTAGAAGCATCCAAAAGGCCACCCTAGTCACAGGACTCATCCCACCAGGTTTTATTTATGCCAGTGATGTCAAATCTCTGGGACTGGCCCAAAGCTTCAAGCTGTTTGGGTTTGTTCCTTTTGCCATGTGCATTACTGTAGAAACACTTCAGGTGTGGTACATCATAGCCAATACCTTGCAAAGCAGATTAAGGGATTGAGGGATCCCATTAGTGCTCATTTCCTCAAATTTTTGGCCCACGGTCACTGGTGAGCCTGGTTTTATCCCTTTCTCCCTTCCAAGCTAGTGTGAAGCTCTGTCAAGGAACCCCACTAGCTCCTGTGCTACAACTCTTTTCCCCCTCTGAGACAGGTGCATCACATCAGGGGTCACTAGACCAGGTGTTGAGTAGATCATCTCATGGTCAACAAACCCAACAGTTTTCCAATTCCACCAGCCTCAGAGCCACACATTGACCTGATGGATCTGCCTGTTCCTATCAGTATTATTCCTTATAACCAGAAGTATCAAGGAAATCAGTACCTGTGCTCCTGACCCCTCTACCAATTGTCCCAGGGCCCTGAAGTCTCTTTTGATTGCCCTCAGACTTCTCTTTGTTTTTTCATCGCTGCCAGCTCGAACAATCAATACCAGATAGTAATCAGAAAGCCGTACTAGGCTGGAGAATTTTCCAGTAATGTCCCTTGCCCAAGCCCCTGGGAGACAGTAGACTTCTCTGTGAGTTGGGTCCAGTCTGGACAACTTCAGCAACTAGCACTAATTTGTCTTTGCTGTCCAAAAAGCTGCCATTTTAATAGAAGTTCATTTTCCTCCACAGGAGAGTGAACATACAGGTGCCTAGGTATGGGGAAGGATGTATTTACACATAAGTGTGCAGCATCACAGCATATATGTATACTGACTGCCTTTTCATCACCTTACCTCGAGTTCTCACACCCAATTCCAGAGTATCTGAGCTCCTCCCACGTATGATAGATATCGACAGCAAGTTCCTGGATGGCCTTCATGGAGTCTAGGCACTCCCTCCTTTCCAAAGAAAGTAAATGTTCTCAGGGTGAGGTTATCGATTTATTGGCTTTGGCTGAGTTTCTGGTTGCTTGATGGGACTAAACTGAAGAATAATAAAAGCAGCATCATTCTTCTAGCAAGGCTTTCTGTACAGCAAAAGACTGCGGGTTTTCCTATAGACGGCCAAAATTAGTTTCACCTAATCTCCTCTGGAATTTGTTTCACAGCCAGATGCCTCAGCTGAGAAGATTTTATCTAATGCTGAAGAGTTTAGAGCAAAATAAAAGGAATCTCACATGTTGGATAATAAAACTTCATTTCAGGAACTTTATGACCCCTTTGATTTTATGGTTCTTGGGGTTTTTCCTAGACAACCTTCACTGGTCCTTAAACTATGTGTTTTTTAAAGCCATAAGCACAGAAGTCTTACAGAAAGTCAGACTTACTCCAGGGCATCCACCATGAGAACAGTATCACAGAGAAAGCTTGACTTGGTGCTTGCTGTAGCTGGGAGGATGTGTGATTCCTGGCTTCTTGTTCATAGTGCCTGTGCTGAAAGACTCTTGTGTTGTGCTGAACTTACAAACAATAAATGCAGAAGCAGAAAAGCAAGAAAGTTATTTTTTTCCTCCCAAATAACAGTAAAAAAACTGAACAAATGACAGTTTCTCACAATGGGAATGCTAGAATGTATATGTTTACTGAACTGATCTTAATTCAGAAACTTTTTTTCCAAACATTCCTTTGATTCTCAATTTTTCCCCATTTACAGTAGACTCAGCATATTCTGAAGAATGTATTTTGAAACATAACCTGCATTTTATAAAAAATTACCTAATTCTGGCCACTGAAGTACGGGTTATGTCATGTAATGTTGCTTCCCTGCCACCTGGCATTTTACATAATGAAATATGGTGCCTTTTCTGCATTAAAAAGCAGCATTGCTGTCCCCTTGTTGCCCTCGTGAAACAAAGAAACGTTTTGCACATCAGTACTAGAACAGCAGGTAAGACTGTACTGGTTCCAGTTTTTCCTAGCTAGAGCACGAGGTTATCCCTGTATGAGGGAAAGGCTATGTCTGCAGGTTACTGGCACACAGCTGCAGGATGTCCTCCTACCAGCAATTCCAGCAGCAGTTCAAAATGAAGCAGAGCAGCTCGGACAAGTCTGCCCTCAGATGCTTTCAAACCCTCGAAATAAAGTGTACAGGGAATGATGTTTAGTCTCTCAGCTAGTGTTTTGGAAGAAAATCCAATTTCCACCTTTTGGAATAGGTGTTAGCCTACACATTCAGAGCTTTGATGGTGTGCCGGGGGAGCGAAGAGGAGATTTCCATAGTGTGATCTTCTCTATTCACAGTCCTGCGCAGGAAGAAAATACAGCAGCAGTTTCCTTGTTCACAGTTTCCAGTCCTGCCTGCCCAGCCAGCTCCCTGCCTTCACAAGTACAGGCTCTCTGCTCCCTCTGAAAGCTACAAACACCAGGGATGTTCAATTTCCCTGCCTTTTCCTTCCATCGTTATTGCCATTAACCTTTAAAATGAAGGATTGTCAGCCATTCACTGAGAGGTCTCTTCCATTTTTGCTTGGTTCTGCATGTCAGGTCCAAATTATTCTAGTAGTGTTCCTCCTTTTCCCAGCTACTGCTGTATAACAACGTTTGAGGTTCTTTTGACCCTTTCATTTCACCTTTTAACAGATGCCAAATCCATCCATCAGTTTTAATCCAGAGTATGACAGCTGAAAGATTAGAACCTGCCTCCTGGCAGCCATTAGCACCTACAAGCACATGTCCAATTTCTTTGTGAGTTGTACCAACAGAAACATATTCTGCTTTTGCACTCTTTTCATCTGGACCTCTTTAACATTATCAAAATGAACAATGCAGCTTATGAATCTTTCTTACTGTTTATCTTTCTGCTTTGGCTTTAAAATTTATGATCACAGGGGGGAAAAAAAGAGTATCCCATTGCTCTTCTGTCAGCTGTTTCTTCAATAATTTATTTTTCCCTATCACTGAATTGTCATTTTAGTAGCAGATCTCTTCACAACATGAGGATGCTCAACAGAGCTCATGGATTACCCAGGTTTCCACCCTATGTCTAATAAACCCAGCAGAGAAAAGGGATAAAAATTTCCTGTTTCATCTCATTGCTCATCTCTGAGAAACCAAGTTCATGAATTTTAATTTCCAGTTGTAAAGTAGTTGAACCCAGAGTAACAGTGAAAGGGTCTATGGGTTTGCATCATCTTTCCTGGATGTCAGGAGAGAGGAAGTCCTAGATAGGAACATCTCCACACCAGCACAACACTGGGGAATTAACAGCAGTCTCAGTCAGCATCTTTTGTCCTACCTGACACAACAAGGTGGAGAACTGGGCCTTAGGATGCTGTAGGTGTAGCTTTTAAGCCTAGGCAAACCAAGTTTACCAGACCACCTTCAACATAATCCTTAAAATTTCACTTATTATTGGGATGCCCCCCAACCAGTTTCTGGATGACAACGTTTTCCAGAAGATGTCTGGTCCCAACCTTAAAAATACCAAGGAACAGAAGACGTGGTCACATGGCACTGTTTATTATGGCACTGGTTTTTATGGTGCCCTGCTCAAACAGACTAGCAGGAACTCAGATTAAGCTGATAATCCTGTGTTTCCTGTTCTTGACCTCTGCCTCTCTTCCCCAAGTGTTCTGCAATGTGGCAGTCCCCATTTCTGTCCCCACTAAAAAAGAAATAAATTAGGAAAGTAATTTCTGCAAGCTGTTTATAGGTGTAGTGTGCAAAGGAAACCAAACCAATGCTACCACCTTGTCTCAGTGACCTGATTAAGAATTTTTTAAATCCACCAAGCACTTTCAGTCCCATTTGACAGAGGCAGCGATCCCACAGGTATGCCATCCTATGAGTTTTAGGTAGATATTAGCTTTCACATCCCAGGGTAGTCCCACAAAGGGAAAAACGCTTCCAATCTCTTATCAGAGAGGCAAGAACTCACTGGCCAATCAGCCCATGTCAGCACAGCATAAGAGATGCTGCCTCTTGCCTGGCCAGGCAGAGAGGAAATGAGAGAGCTGGGAAGGGTAGGGAAGGACTGTGAAGATGCAGAATCCAAACCCATGGGAAGCTTCATTTCCACCCTTCATAGAGCAGCATATTTCCATGAAGACTGAGATTTAGAGGTGGCCTCATGGAGATGTCTCCAGCCCTGGGGTGTTGAGGGCTCATTTTGGTCCAAGATCAAAGATACCAAAACCAGCTGTGAAAATCCAGTCCAGACCAAATTCCTTACCACAACAAGCATCTGTACTTCAACTTAAATATTTAGTTTGCTTGATGAGATTATTGCAACTGACTGGGCGTGCCCCTGCATTGTTGAATCATTTCCATCTTGTCTCCTAAAGTCCAAACCTGGACTTTTAATCCTCAGAAAATGAACAGTTAATATAATGATGTGTTCCAAAAAGAGTATGCTGAGCACCAGAAATCTCATAGCAGCAAGTATAAATACATCTGGGTTTCAGCTGCACGTCCTTTAAGAGGTACCTGTTATTCTAACCAATTCACATCATTTGCACAGTGGGGCTTTTTTCTGGATTGATAAGCAGTTCTCTGTAAACAAACATTTCATGGTATTTATATGAATACAGGGTGCCATAATTCTCAGCTTCTCTCATCCCTACAAGAGAAATTATTCGAGGAAATTCCCCAAAGGGCAAGTCACATTTGGATAAGGCTGGCATTGCTCCAAGAGTGTGAGATTGCTAATGAAAGGGAATTTACTTGAGGAAGAATGAGAATATAGCAATATTTACCAGCTAAGAGCTGATCCTGCAGGGAGTGGAACATCATCTGCCTTGGTATCAGAGGAGACTGAGGCTCCACATCTCAGCTCCAGATTTAATAAACACTGACATGTTTGCACAGTATGTGCATGCAAGAGGCATTTGTGTAAGTGCAAGGAAGCAGTTTGTGCATTAGCAAGGCTGGCAGAGGCATTTTCTGTGCCACTTCAGTATCTGAGTTGTCAAGTGCACTATCAAAAGCTTCAGCAGAAAGGGGCTTGTTAATGTACACTGTTTCAGGGCACAAACCATTAGCAGAAGGCTACAGTTGCTGGGTTTCAGGGCTTTTGCTAGTCTATCTATTGATCTATATATTTATTTATTTTGAAGTAGTAGAAATTGCATGTGAACTGACTTGTACATGAAAGAAAAAGGAACATTCAGCACACATATTTAAGCCTACCACTGTTTTTAATCAGAGAGAAACCAGGACTTTTAAAGCATCCACTTTCAGAGAGTGCATCGTACCATCAACCACACACCATTTGTTTGTGAAAAGGGTGAAACAAGGAAAGACTGGGCATTGCAAACATTGTACCTCACTCAGCCCTGCCAGTTACAGTGAGCATCAACAGACAGCATGTAACCACAGATGTGGCACAAAAGCAGCTCCTTCCTTCCTTCCTTCCTTCCTTCCTTCCTTCCTTCCTTCCTTCCTTCCTTCCTTCCTTCCTCCCTCCCTCCCTTCCTCCCTCCCTTCCTTCCTTCCTTCCTTCCTTCCTTCCTTTCTCTTCTGCACAACTCCTCTTCCCACTTGTTCCAAATCCCTCCAGGATGGTGCCCAAATGATTTAGAACAACAGTGAGAAGCCCTGCAACTTTAAATAGTCAGAAATAATTTTTCAAGCATAAATTCTTCCCATCCTGGCTAATTGAGTCAAGGCTGTCTGAGAAATGATAAATTTTCTCTTCCTGCTTTTAAAATCTCTACATTATTGTAGCTAATTCATGCCAACTGAAGTCAAGGGATACAGGCTGTAGTTGGGTTTGGTTATTTATTTATACTTGTTTCTATCACATTTCAGCTTCCAAAGGCCATATAACAGCTCCCTGTCTTTGGCTAATGAAGCACTTCTAGTCATCTCATTCAAAATTAAAAATATGACATTGCTGTTGTGCCAGATAAGACATGGGTGTATTTTCCTAATTCTTTTATTTCTTGGTAACTAAATTGGAAACAGACTGAACAAAGAAGAGATATTTAATTATATGACTGCAAATAAATGATATATAAAACCACTACATCATGCTTCAGTAAAATAACTTGCTGCTGTGAGAAATACTCACTGCTAAAGATTTACTTGAAGATCCTGCACTTCTCAAAGAAGTGTTACCTCTCTACATTCCAAGCAATTTTATTTACTTCAAAGTGCAAAAGAAAAAAAAAGTGGAAAAATGTTTTTATTTAAGAGTATGTGGTAGCCAAATGCATTGTAGATGAGAATAATGGATAATAAATCCAGAAGGGGCAGCAGATTCAGCCTGAATTAATTCTAAAGCTTTGTCAAAGAGAGCAATTCATTTTTGGCAGCTTGAAAGCTTAGAAAGCTGGTAGGGGAAGGGCTGCCAGAAATGTGTTTCTTGGAAGGAGACTTTCAACTGAGGATACCCTTTAGAAATCAATCTAACCTGGGTTATCCACAGATGCTGCTCATGCTCTGGTTTAGGAAGTACAGGGTCTGGGTGGAGTTTCCTTTCTGCCCAATGCCCTCCATTATTCTGACCCTCTATCTGACCTCCTTGGGTTCAGTTTCCCAAGTATTAAATGGAAATAAAACTCATGGTGCAAGTCTTCTTTCTGAGCCTATCTGGCATGATATCTTCCTGCAAGGACTGTATAAACCTGATCTATAAAGTAGATTGATCTGTAAAAAAAATTGTCATGGTTGAACTAAACGCTCATTTTCTCTTAAAAAACACATCAGTAACATCTATAAAAAGTCAGTGAAATTACAATGGCATAGAACAAATCACTGACCATTTTTTAAGTTCTGCCTAAAATTGGAAAATGCTTCCCCTGGTACTGTTAAACTGCAAGAAGTCTCATCTGCTTGGCCTAGTTAACATGGGTGAGTTTTTACAGTGTTTTCCTCCTGTTATCCTTGGAGGTCTGGTGCAATGAAGACTTTGTCTAACCCCAGCTGTAACTGTTGTGTAAGAACAGAAATAAGAGGGAAAGTGGAAGAGAGAAGAGAAGGGCATCCCTTGGGGCAGAGTCCCGCTGTGACGTGTAGGATGTGGTGTCAAATAGCTGCTGGTTGTGGATCAGGTTTGGATTTGCTTTCTGTCTCCTATCAGAGATATGAGGGAAGAAGGAGAGGCAAAAGGTGGTGAGATCAAAGCTGTCCCAAGTCAGAAGAAATAAGGAAAGAAGCTATTTCTACGTGGCAGCAGTGGGAGCAAACAGCTGCCAAGTCCCCAGCTGTCACTGTGCCAGGAGTGCAAAGTGGGCTTGGAGGTGGTGAGGAGTAAATGAAGGAAACACAGCAGCTGTGGGAGACATATCCCAAAAAAAGGCCAAGAAGCTTGACCTCACAGAGCTGCAAGTCAAGAACAGCTAGGACGTGGGCAGGGAGAGCAAGTGTCCCACGAGTGTCACAGGAAGAGAGGTAGTGACTGGAGGCAAGACAGTAAGACATGGATTTTTGGAGATGTTTCTGGGACTTCAGCCGTGGTGAGGGTCTCCTGAAGAGCCTCCAGCAAGCTTCTTCAGCAGCCAGGAAGCGAAGGGGTGAGGGTGTGCTAGCAGAAACCAGGAGAAGATGGCTAGAAAATGCAGTTCAAACAGAAAACAAAAGGCAAAGGGGACTAGGAAAAAGATTGTGGTTTTGAGTCACCCTTTCTTTCACTGTATCAGGCCCATGTGCAAAATCAGCCCATGAGCAAAGCACCTTTGCAGGTCTGTGCACTATAGTTAAGTGTAGTGACAGTCTAAAAATGCCACACTGCAAGACGCGTGAGCTCATCCATGTTCTGCTGCACAAGGGATGAAACCTCTTTCTTAAAAAAATCCCCAACCATTTTCTTAAAAATTAATGCTTAGGGTACATACCAATTACTGTAACCTCCTATTCTTCCTCAGCAAGTCCAGGCAATACTAAGCACCCATTTTCTCTCCCCCCCCTGCCCCCAGTTATGATCACTGTAAGGGAAGGAAGTCCTGGCTTTGCCACAGCACTGGGGAGGCTTTGCATGGCTGCACATGTCTTCAAGCTCAGGCCTTCAGCTGAAAAAGCTAAACATTTGTAAATAAAAAGATTGTTTCCCCCTTGTTCATATAATAGAGTTCTGTTTTCCCCAATTACAATGCTAATTAATGGTTTTCTCTTCATTCACACTGTGACAAGCAATCACTTCCCAAAGCCTGAGGCCCTGTTGGTGCCTCCATCATCTTGAGATGCAGGTGAGCTTCTTTTCCCAGACTCTCAGCCAGCACCAAAGACAGACGTTTGTGTTTTTGTCACTTGCTTCACTTTCTGTGTATCATTTGATTTTCTCAGCCCGAGGCAGCCTTCAAGAGTTAAGGTTGTAAATGAACCTGTCTGCTTCATGGTTTGTAGCCATCCTGCCTGGCTGCCAAATTGCTCTGTGTGGCCACATCTTTCCTCTGAGGCTGATGGAGATCCAGAGGGACCACACACACACACACAGCTGTGGTACATCAGCTGGTGACAGATTCTCCTGGTTTTATCTCCACGAAATTGTGCTCAGAGTCCTGAGTCCTGTTTGCCTCCATCCATGGTTAAAAATTGTGCATTGGGTTTTGTGTGGCCACCGGCACCAGGAGGCATTGCCTGCCTCTCTGGGCAGCTGGCAGTGCTGAGTGTTGAAGGCTGCATGATGCGAGCTCCCAAGGTGGACAGTGAAAGCAGTAAGCAAGGAAAAGCTTGATTTCCACTCCAGGTGCAGCCTTTCCACCTTTGACCCAGGTGACTTCTGTCTCATCAAGACCAAGCATGAAGGTGAATGTCTTTTCAGTGTCAGGAGTGTTCTCAGTATGTCTCACCTTTAGTAAAAGCATCCTTCTGCCTGCAAGCTGAAGAGATCTTTATTCTTACAGCATCCCTGTATCACCTCCAGAAATAAAGGTGCATACAAATATCACAGGTAGCTGACAAGTTGAAGACAATTAGTGCTTGCTCCTTCTGAGCCTCAGTCACACACTCTCTGCTGACCTTCTGCCTTTTTTCCAGCTTCAGTCTCACCAGAATCCCCAATACTGTGTTTTGCAGTGTAAAAATAACAAAGAGCAGCTCGGTTCACGATAAACACAGTGCAGTCAGGAGCACGTGTAGCTTTCATGTCACTGCAGGCTGCAACACTCCCTCAGCACAGGGCATCTCCCTCAACACTCCATGCTTTTGCACAGGATAGCTCTTTCCAAATTCCCTAATAATTAGATAAAACAAGCAGGATCCTCTTGGTTTGTAGCAGGACAAATGCTGACCCATGCCACAGAAGCCTTCCCAGGTCTTTACTTTGTTTTATTTATGGCAGTGTGTTGGAAGGGATCTCTGGGGTGGCCAAAACACCACAAGAGACTTTGATGCTGACTCTATAGCAGCTAGCAGTGCTATTCCATGTGCACAGGGTGAGGGTGTGTGACAATACTGGGCTGTTGGGACAAAATGTGATTAAAAGAAGATAGAAACAACAGCTTGACTTAATTCTACAGGTCTGTAAGTGTCTGTGTCACTCACCTATTTTTTTTCTATAGGGAATGCTACTGGTTTTCTGCTTTGTCTTTTATGAATACACCATGCATTTTGTCTATGAACAGCCTTAGAATTGCAGGCAGTGAGGCCATTCCTTTCCACAGTGACATCAGCCAGTGGAGGATGTGATTTATTTTAGCACGATGCAACTCCTTGTAATCAGAGTAATGTTGCTGCAGTGGCCAGAGACTCCCTCCACAATGCAGAACATTTTGACGCAGTGCAAAGACTCCTCCTTGCGATAACAAAAGAGACATTGAGAGATGTGCTCGCCAGACCTCCACCACTGATATTAACACGAGTCTTGGAAACAGCGTCCCAGGCCTGGGTGCCACGAGTGTGCACCAAACTGTACTGACCCCGCTGCCCCACCGTGCCCAGGGCTGCGGAGCCAAGGCTGACAACTGCCAGCATCAGCCCACGTCAGTCTGCCTCCACCTGGGTACTGTTCCTACCATAAACAACAGATTGAGAGCTCTTTGGAGAAGGGCAATGCCTTTTTCATTTCTCTGCAAAGCATCCCACTCTCCTCTGGACACTGCACAAAGCCGCTTTGCCGTTTCCAAGGTGATGCCTGGAGGTGAAGCCTGTTATGTATTCTCTTGCAGGTAACAGCAGCTGTAGCTGAGAGATGCCCTTGGATGGGCCATTGTTTGAAAGGAGGTAGGAAAAAGACAGAAAGAAAAGATCTATCTGTAACCAATTTTTAAAGACTGGTAAGAAAAAAAAAAAAGGAAAAATAAGGGCATTTTTTTAATGAGATGTGTGTTTTCTAATGCAGTTCAAGTTCTTGCACCTAGGAATGAGCATTGTATCTACGTTGTAAACAACAAAATCAATCATTTGATCCTGGTTTAGCTTTGTCCTGTAAGATAATGGTTACAAATGTTGTTTATGCCTTATGCTTATGACTTATATTAAGGCTTGAGTTGCCTGAGGAAGACTGACTTTATAAATCAAAAGGTATATGTTCCTTCCAGAGGTCTGCTTAGAGGGAGGGTTGGCTGTGGGTGCAGCACTTCATTCCTCACTGCCTCTGGGACCTCCTGAAATCTTGGGGAACACTTTTTAAACTTTAAAATGTCTTTCTGGAATTTCTTCTCAGAGTTTTGCCGCAATCCAAAAATTACATTATTTTAAGCCTGATTTACATTCCCTGGAGTCTTTCTACTGATCTCCTTCAGCTCAAAATTTCACAATACCCTGTGGTTTTGCAAGCAGTAGTTTAATAGATGCATTTCAGTCCATGTGCTAAGAAAACAAAAAGGTGACTCCAGAAGATGCTTCTTTTCTTTCTGGTTCTCCTTCTAGTAGCTCCATGTGGAAAGCATAAGTGTACACCATACACACTTGGATATAATGGGCATTTCTTCAAAACGTTAAAGTCTATTCTTGCAGGATACTGTTGATGTCCAGCAAGGCCAGACCAATACCTCATCCAGGCTGCTGTCTGCCACTGAGAAATCAATGCCAGACATTATAAAGGATAATTGATAAAGCCAGTCTCGGGCCTGGAACATGGGTAATGCTCTCAGGTCCATGGTGTGATTCTTGGGGCTGTCCTGTGCAGGGCCAGGAATTGGACTTGGTGATCCTTGTGGGTCCTTTCCAACTCTACTGGATATTCTATGATTCTATTAAATGAAAGCAGGGAGATGGTGAGCAGTAAATACATCACAGACACTTTAACCACTCCTGTCAGCACACTGAAATGCGCTGGTGGTGGGAACAAAGCACGGTCTGCCCCAGCCTCACCAAGAAACTCCCCAAGTCCAGAAAACTAGGAAAGAGGAGGATGGATGGAAATGAAGAGAGCCTGGTCAACTCCCCTCCTCCCTCCAGTCCTCACCAGGAGTGTAATACAGTTGTGGTCATGCAAACAAGCACCCACTGAGCTGGAAATCCTTTCAACCATGGCCTCTGATGCAATGGAGACCTGTAGAGGCTGGACTGGTGTCTGTGGTTGTTCAGGAAACAAAGAGTAAGTAAATCATCCACCACAGAAGCACTTTCTTTGGATGTTAAAATGTGATAGACTGCAAATGTATTGGTGTCTGTGTGGGATGGGTGGTTTATTCCCCTCCTTCTCAGGCACAATCCCATGGGAGCACCACCATTCCCACAGCAGGATTCGCTTTGCAGAGAGAAGACCAGAGGGACTCTCCTGCTTTGTAGGCAAGATGCAGGGCATGACCTGTATTGCAAGAGAGACACCCCGGGGCCAGTTCAGCAGTTCAGGATTAACTCTGTTAGCACTGCTTAGCCTGGCACAGAGCAGAGACAGTGTGGCAGGGCTTGACTGCCACTCTCAAGCTCCCTTGAGCTTGTCCCCACCCTGGGCTGTCCCAACAGCAGGATGGCAACCATGCAAGAGCTGCTGGTGGCTGCAGAATGGTGCCCGAGCATCAGCATGGGATGCTGCAAATCCTCTGCCTCCACATCAGCGGAACAGGGCTGCATTAGGTCATGTATTTGTTATTTGTACCCAGAGGAATTGGCCTAGGGTGTGGTAGGGAAATAGTGAAAGTTTATTTTCCATGGAAAACGATGACAGCCACGTGGAAAATCAAAAGCACACTGACACCTATGCTGTGCAAATGCTTGGCATACAGCAGCTCTGCTTTCTATCTGCGTAAGAATATGCGTATCTATTTACTGTGCTGAGTTCCAGGCAGCACTGTGGTACGTTCAGAGGGCACAACAGGCATCTCAATTAGGCTACAAGCATCAGTTCAGCACATTTTGTGTATATAGCCACTCGCAGATTATAGACTTACTAGACATCTCTTCCTACCGGCACAGGGAGCACCAAAGAGCTCGAAATAAAATCAAAATAAAAATAAATCTCTGTTAAATCTGTTTCAAAATAAATCTCTCTTAACACTTACATCTGCTCATTAAAGTTATGGTCTTTTAATCTGTCTCTGACGTACTGAACTTCTGCAATGTGCTCGTTGTTACTGATTTACAGTCCTTCAAAGTGCATTCAGGGCCCACAGAAACGTCCAACAAGGCAGACAAGGGCGAAGGGAAAGAGGTTGCTGCAAGCAAGGGCTGCAGTCCCCTGCCTGGAAGCAGTCCCTGTCTCCAGCCTGGGGTACATCACATAATGCTGTGGGCTGTGCTCATGCAGCAGCTATGGGGATGAGACAATGCCCTGCCCTGTTCCTGGAGGGCTGTTGCCAGTCTCCCTTGGGCACCTGGCTGCCCACTCAGGAGTGGGGTGCACCTGTATCCCTGGGAAGCATGAGACCTCAAATCCTGTGTTCAGTTTTGGGCCCATCACGATGAGAAAGACACTGAGATGCTGAAGCATGTCCAGAGAAGGGTGAGGAAGCCGGAGAAGGGTCTGGAACACAAGTCCTGTAAGGAGCAACTGCTGGAACTGGGGCTGTTCAGCCCATCACTTGATTGGCCAAGTCAGGCCAGTGAAAGAACCTGACACCTCCTCTGTGGCCATCCCCAGGTTCCAGCTGTGCACAGGGACAGATTGTCACTGATGGCAGGGAGCCGGGGTAGCAACACTGACACATTTCCTGTGAGAATACAAACACTTTACTCGTCATCTTTAAGGGTCTTGAAACATGAGGATAACCTCAGAGGGGGCCTGGGAACCCTGAGGAGGGCATGAGAGAGGTGGAAGTATTTCCCTGTGTGATGGAGGGGCTTGGAGTAGGTGCAAGCCAGCAGCACCTTGCTGTGGACATGACTTGGGCTGACAAAATGCAATTACTGGAACTGGCATTTCTCCAGGACCCTGGGATTAATGATCAGGTTCACATGAAACCTATTACCTCCCTATAAATACTCAACAACATTTTAAAGAGTTAATTTATTTTCCTCTCCTCTTCTCTTCTTCTGCAATTTGCATTATCAGTTGCTAAATATATTATGGCATGCATTACCCCAATTCACCACTTCAAAGACCTCCCTGTAGCAATTTCGTAAGTAAATCACTACTTGATCTTATAACTCAAGCACATAGTGTCAACCACAGGAATTTTATTTCAGTCCAAATCACCATGCTTTTGAAAGTTAATATCCATTATTTTCCTCTAGTAGTTTCATCTGCTCTACAGCAGTAGAAACAAAATATTTCTGTCTAGCTGGAACCATTAGGTGGAGATCTGTGTAATGGAGGCATCCCAATCTGCCTATTTATCTCTCCTCTGGAGCTGAGGTCATTTGAAAAATAGGAGTGTTTACTTTGTTCACCTCTCTAATCTGAGGCATAATTTCTTTTTCCTCACAGACCCTGAAGCACACAGAGATGATCAGTGTTTAAGCACATCTGGCACCTTTCCTCCAGGGAAAACATGATGCGAATTCATAACTCAGGGATCCTCAATTCCTTGCTGGCCCTCAGGTGACCGATGTGGTGATGTGCACCACAGCACCAGTGACCACCCTCTGTGTCAGGAAAATCAATACCTTCCTACCTTTTGACCCTTTTACAACACCAGTTGGCCTTGTACCAACCAAATGTGCTAGCAGTTGTCAGGGTTCCTGGAAAAAATAGCTTTTGAGGTGGTCCACTGTTCAGAACAGAGTCTGGTCTTTGCCTCTCCAAGTAGCAGTGCCAATATTTTATGCTGTTGGCAGACTCTTGTCCTTTCTCCAGCCAGAAAATGAGAAAAATGGCTCGTCTGGCCTTTCCTCCTGGACCGGTCCACACTGAAGTGCACCTGGCAAAGTCGCAATGATCTCACGAGCGGCCAAGCTGCCAGCACACCATGGCAAGGGAGCAGCCCTAGTGGGAGACACTGCTTCTCACCAGTCACCACCTTGAAGGGTGCTCAGCTGCTTGGCAGAGAAATTATTATGACAACAAAATTAATATGAATTAAAATCAGCATGAATTGAAACAAATTTGAGCTAGGAAGTGAGGGATTCCTCTCTTGGCTCAGCACAAGTGCTCACAAAGCCCCATGTACTTTGGTGTGGGGAAGTCAGCAAGAGCTGCATGTTGTGTGTCAGTGTCCTGCACTGATTTATGATCACAATCATAAGTACAAGTGTTTTTCAAGAAACTGCTTAGCTCTTGAAGAAAAATATTTTCTGTTTTCTGATGATTCTGTGTAACTCTTAATTTCTAGGCTACCCAGAAAACTCTAAGAGGGGCTTTATTTGCTTTCCATAGAAATATCGTTATGATTTTTTTCTTCAACAAGAGGCAGGAAGTTCTCTTCCTCTTTGGGGAGCAGGGTTTCCAACCAAGAGGGGCAGCATGAAGAGCAGAGTGAGCACCACTATGCCACGAGGTTACCAACCCCAAATGTCCCTTCAGGGCTTGCACCAGGCTGCACTTGTTCCAATCTGCTTAAGATGAGGAGAAGTGAGTTTTGCCTTGATCCACAGCTGCAGAAAGGAATCAGGTTCTAAACATAACCAAAAGCGAGATTAAAACACAAACAAGGTTAAATGTTGGTATTCTAAGCGATAATTCAACTTTATTTTTTCACAAAAGAGGAAGGAAAGGGAGAAAATGGTAAGGTGGGAAAATGCCAAGAAGCACAGGAAAGGGGTTACCACCACCATGGGTCCAGCACTGGCTGACAGAGTGCGATGGGGAAGATCTGCGTCGGGTGTGATCCCAGGCAGCCAGACCAGCAGGGTGAGGCATGGCAGCCTGGTACGAGCAGCACAGGCAGTAAAGACCCCGACACTTCGTACATTTTGCAGTAGCCCCTGTGGCAGTTTGGGCACTTGTTTATGGAGGGTTTTGAGAGTGGCAACCTCACGTTTCCCTCATAGCAACAGAATGTCAGTGGAGAACTTCTTTGCTCCCTCAAAGTTCATTGGACTGCTGGTTGGTACCCCAGCTAAGTTTGCCTGATGTATTGAAGTGTTCATTGATTGTTTGCCTGAACTATCAGCTACAAGGCCTTTTAATGACCTTCACATAGCATGCTTCATCTTCTAAAACAAAGTAGTTCAAAGCTTTAACTTTCAAACCTCAATCTTCAAAGAGGCAATGGAGAAACACTGCATACTTTTTACTCCTTCACTACAGCACTTCTCCCTTTCCAGCATCGGATACTTCTAAGAGCTGGGAAGCTCCTGACAGAGTCCCAGCAGACTCTCTTGCCAAATTCAAACTGCTCTTCTGTGAGTTGTATCCTTTTTCTGTTCATCCATCCACCCGTGTGTTGGGCAGATGTTCCTCCTCTTGTCTCACGTGTAAAACCTACGGTAAGATATTGGTGAGATGCCTGGCTCACTCCTTAGTGCTGAAGGGAAGAACCACAACTACACATTTTATTGTTTGCCATTAACCTTGAATAATCGCTTCCCTCTTACTGGGCCTGTCGCTGCAGTAAATTTCAATATACTAAATACTTGTGTTAAATCCTCTCTAACAGTTCCCTTGTTAGGCTGAATAAAAGTCAGATTTCTTCAATATGTCCCACCAAAATCCCTAATCATCTCCATTGTTTTTCTCTTGGCTTCCTTAATATTAACAGTATGCAGTTTAAACAGGAACTGCCAGCTTCCTCATCAACTTTAATAACAAGTGTTTAATAATTGCAGGTATAATTATTCACAGCACTGACAAAATTTGCTATTCACCACTAATTTCTTCAAATTACTGAAAGCATAAAGCATAAATAGACTAGTTAGAAAGACATTCATTTTTAATCATTTTCATTACTGTTGTTTAATGAACAAAATTTGCAGCTCAGCGTTCCAACAATATTTCGACACGATACAAAAAGAAAGCCAACAGGATTCCGGGTTGCATCAACAAGGGCATCACCAGCAGGGATAAGATGTCATTATCCCACTTGTCAGGCCACACCTGGAATGCGATGTTCAGTTCTGGTCCCCACTGTGCAAAAAAGATGGGGACAGGCTGGAGATGGTCCAGAGAAGTGTCAGAAAGGTGACCAGAGGATTGGGAAGCCATCCATAAGAGAAAAGGCTGGGAGAACTGGGTTTATACAGCCTTGGGAAAAGAAGGCTTAGGGGAGACTTCATTGCCATGTCTCAGAATTTAAAGGATGGCTACAAAGAAGATGGAGACTCCCTTTTTACAAAGAGTCACATAGAAAAGAGGAGAGGTAAGAGGTACAAGTTACTCCTGGTGAGATTGGACAAAAGAGGAAAATTTTTCACAGAGGGAACAGTCAGTCATTGGGATAAACTCCCCAGGGACATGGTGGACTCCAGTATTGGACATTTTTAACATTCAGCTGGACTGGGTGCTAGGCCATCTTGTCTAGACCATGCATTTGCTAAGAAAGGTTGGATCAGGGTTCCTTTCAAGCTGGCACTACACCATAAGAAGAATAAAGCTAATGGTGGCCTACAAGCACATGTGCTTTGGACTTTGGCTAGAAACATTTATCCCAGACCTCTGTCAGAGTGTGTGCCCAGACCAAGATGGTGCAGTACCAGCCAACATTGTATTTCCTCACCTTGGTTTATCCTATTTGTATGTTTTGATTAGTCCCACAACCAGAAATCAGGGAGATATGGCACAAACCTCCGCACAAAGGATTGGCATAAACCCAAGTCTCCGTTATGCTGTCACTTCCTCCTGTCTCTGAGATCAGTGCATCTGAGAGGACATTTCCCACATGTTCCTACCTGGGACAAAATCCTTTTCCAGAAGGAATCTGGCAGCAGGGGGCAGCTTTGCAAGTCACTCCGGGCTTGTCAGTGCTGGATGGTCTGTCCCATAGGATCTTGGCTGCAGCACGAGGTAGGAGCAACCTAACTCAGTTTTGGGAGGTGAGCTTCTGCCTGTCCAGAAACCAGGCAAGGCTGCACTGTCAAACACCAGGTGTGTTTTAACAACAGCCTCAAACTCTTCCTATGTGTTGGACCTAACCTAAATCAGACACACAGAGTTTTCTGTCCTAGTGAACTGCCTTGTGTCCTGGTCTGGCTTACCATGGCTCTGACTGGGCATCACTGTGGAATGGAATGGGGGTTGCAGGACACAAGCCCAGGACCACAAGGTATTTCCCAGCCTATAAACACAACACCTTACCCAAGGGATGTCTCAGATATTAAGGGTGCAGGCCTGTGGATATGTGCAAATTCAGATGTGGAAGCCCAGAGGGATGACTGAGGAGGTTAGAGTTGACAGTCTCACTCCTGTCCAGAATACCCAAGCATTTCAAGTCCAGCTGTAAAATCAGTGTGTAGGATAGATAAATACATAAACATTTGTTTTCAAAATAATGTCAAAAAAGCTTTTTCTAGGCATCCTAACAGATACAAAACAATACTAAAACCAGTAAAATCCTATAAAATATTTAGGCTGCAATGTTGAGGTGTAACAAGAGTATACACAGCTTTCTTTTCCATTTCTTTAATAGCAAACCCTTTCTATTCCTTTGCATTTCCAAGGAGCTGCTGCGCACACGACACAATTATTTCATTCATCTCTTCAGATGAATAGGTACTGCCGTGCTCTGGCTCTGTGAAACCCCATTGCTGCCAGAGGGAGTGATCCAGCAAACAGGGCGTCAGCCTTTTCCCTTGGCATCCCTGAACACGTGGCAAACAACAGCCCTGCTTTCTCAGGGAAGGAGGTTCCAAAATGAAGGCTCTGCCTGACTTCATGCCTGGGAACCTGGTGGCATTAATTAGATCACCAGCCTCTAGCACCACTTGAATTGCTCCTATCCGCTCTCCTCTGAAAACAGCTTTGGGGGACAATTTGCAGCTCCTGCAGATGGCTGTAGAAGTTTGTGGAACTGGCTGATTTTTGCTGATCAAATAAAATTCATAATAAAAATCGATTTTAGTGTCCAAGCACCTCGAGCTGGAAGTCCCCTTTCTTTGTGAGTGATGGTGACAGTGGCTGAGCAGCACTTTGTTCCATGCAATGCTCTCTGCCTTCAGATATGAGAGGTGGGAGAAGGCAAAAATAAAAGGAACACTGACGGCAAGTCTGATAAACTGTCTCTACAGACGGAGAACCCTCGGAATGCCCAAAGCACTCCAAATATTTTTTAGGCAGAAGTGTCAGAAAATCAGTCTTTTGTGAGCATTTCTTCTAATTAGCTCTTTGCAATTCATGAGGGCTCGCGTTGAGCAGACAGCTCCCTTCCCAGCGGAGTCCTGGCTGCTCCTGCAGCCCCGCGCTCCATTTGCTCAGCTAAGGGGTGTTAATGCTTCAATATGAAGCAGGCATTTTCTTAAATGTTGAAAGACTAAAACAAATTATAGCCATCCTATAATCTGGCAGGTTAGAAAAGAAGCTTTTAAAGAGCCTTGTAAAACAAATGACTTAAACCTTCACCCCAGGCTATTTTTAAAATTCATTTGTCTGCACTCCAGCAAGAAGGAAGGCACAAATATATGCATGATCCATGTCTAAAATTTTGATTTCTGAATTAGTTAGAAATACACTTCAATCTTTGTGGCAACTAATAAATGATTTGGGGAAATGGTGTTGTAACACTGGTCACGGAAATAGCCACAGTTTCATACCCTTTCTCTACCGAGCAAGGCTTAAAATGAGATTTATGGAGGAATTTATGGCAAAGGAAAGAAGCCACAGCACACCACCTCCTTGCGGCAGAGTTTTAATGACTAACTTTCATGCTCCCTTCCACTGCAATATGTGTGCTTTTAATCACACTAATTATGAAATGCCCACTTGTGATGATGCTGCAAATCAAGATGTGCAACAAGAGCTATACAGGAAGTTTACACAAAAAAATAATGCTGCTCTATCTATCCCATCCCACAGAGCCATAAGGCACTATGTGAGATAAACTGCTGCTAGAGAAAGCAGAAGCCCTTCTCCTTCCCCAAGAAGCAAGGAAAATCCCTCACCAAATATGAATATATTTGGTGTACTCCCTGTGAAAAAAGTTCCCATATAAAGAATTAGAATGTGTTTTAAATGGACATCTGCAAGTGTTTGCATAGACACACCTCTAAGACCATTAACCCCTTGACCTCTGCAACCTCTGAATTAAATCAATATCATAACCTGTTATTTTTCTGTGTAAGACTTTTAATGCTAATATCTTCTTCATGAAATATGAGAGAGGAAACAGGATTAGAAATAAGCAGTTCTCCATTCCCATTTTCATTCCTAATGTATCTGCTTTTAACTGCTTACCTAAAACATTAACGTAACATCTACTATGGAAAATAAAAATACACAAAGTCTGAATCTACAATCTGTGGGTAGCAGAGTTACTAGGGGGGTAAGGCCTTCAGGTTTACATTGCTGGTGTAATCAAGGGCTTTACTGAATGAAAGATGTAGCAACTATTCAAAATATCTTTTAAATGATCTTTGAGACCTCCGTCTCATTCCTAACGAAACCAGGATATATCACATCACCTCTGCATTCATCCTGCACCACTGGCATGGGTGGGACCCCTCTCTGAAGGGACATGTCAGACTCTTGGACTGCATTTGGACACAGCACCAACAACTCTCCTTGACAGAGATGGCAACCCTCTCCTCTGGGAAGCCCCAGACCAGATATTGCTGTTCCTTTTACCTTCCCAGAACCCTTGAAGAGAAATTGTAGGAGGACTTATGATTTCAGAAAGAATATGAAGCATCTCTAAAGCGTCTCATTTTTCACAGGCCCTAAGTCAGCTGTAGAAACCACAATGAATTTGGTCTTTAGATGAAATACAACCAACCAAGCTGGATTTTACATCATCAGGCTACATAGACATAAAAAAAGACATAAAATATTTGGAGGTTAAACCATCCTCACAAGCCCAAGGGCTCAACTGCATGCTCTTGACCTAGAGAATAAAATAGATTTTTACAGAACATATGAAATAGATTTTAACAGAACATATGAAATTAGCATTCGCTGCCACCAAGTGTAGATCAGACACAATGCAAGGACACATCTCTGCAGTTAACAAAAACTTCTTAGATGGCATCGTGTCACCTGTCAGCATTGCCCCAGACCTGTGTCACCATCCTAATCCAGGCAAACCGAGGTTTGAGCTCTGCAACCAGAATGCAGCTATGGCCCTGCTAATCTGTTTAACCCTCCATACACCAACACTTACCCTTGGCAACTGTCTGCTCACACACACAAATCAGCTGCAAACACATCTGTACACTTTCCTCTGTAGTTCCAGTTTCTAGCTCACGATGTTCCTGCGCTGGTCCCCACTTCATAGCCGTGGTCTCCACTCCAGCCCCCAGGATCATCCTCCCAGTCTCAGCCTTCACTTCAGACACTGCAGCACTACAAACACTACCCAGATTACATGTTCTGCCCAGCCACTGGGCCATGGTTCATACCTAGCTCCCTAGACAGGGCTGGTCTGCCCTGGACATGGTCTTCGACCTGGCTCATGTTTCATATTTACCCCTTCTGCTTTCCAAAAATGTGATGCAGAATCAAACCCTATGTGAGAACAGCCTTCTGCAGTTGCTGCATGGTTCATCCAACCAAAGTGCCAAATCTGGCTGCAAATCAGAGAGCAGATCTGATGGATCCAATATTCCAGCAGAAGCAGATCAAGGGATTAACTGAAGCAGCAAGGACTCCCCCATAACAACAGCCTTCCTGTCCACACAGCCCTCTGTTTAAAACACCTGACAGCTGTTGAACAGCAGGTTATTTTACTGCATGATGGAGGTTGCCACTTTAATCCTGACTTGTAAAAAAAGATCCATTATTACAGAATGTACTATAATAAGGCAAATATAGTACAGCAGAAAGCAAAAAAGTAATAAGCTTATTTTAGGATACAAACAAAATTATAATGAAACAGCAAATTGCTCATCAGCGTTTGGAAAGGCAGCTACTCCATATGTGTACAATATAAAGAGTAAAAAAGAACAAAATACAAGAAAAGCAACTAAGAGGGATAAGCCAAGACCTTCTCTAGTTCAAACCTTCAAAACTCTCTACCTTAAACACTTGGCTTTCTTACGTCATCACCCAAGCTAAGCCTCACTTGGTAATTTATTAATCAAACAGGAATAGAAAGCTTGAGATGGCCTTTATCTTAAATACAAGCAAAAAGGACTACTAACATCTACCCCTAGTTTTACCCACAGAATTTACCTACAGAACTCCTCCACTAATTGTCCCATTTTTAAGCCTCAAATTCTTGAGGCAGCACCTACAATAAAATCTCAGTAATGAGCTGTCCAGCCCTCCAGCAGATTCACACTCCCATCCAACTTGGTGTTGTCGGCAAAATATCTGAGGGTGCTCTCAATCACCTCATCCAGCTCATTGCTGAAGTTATCAATGCCATACTAAGGCTTTTGGTTTCTCAGACTGTGGAAGTTGCTTTGCCAGGCCTGGTTTACTGGTCCATGTGATCAAGACGGGAAACAGGGTCTTTGGTTGGGGACTTACCAGGCTGGTGAAGGGGGCTTTAAACGAGATTTATTGGGAAATCCTATCCATCTGTTACAATCCAGTTTAAACCCAGAAGAGCAAAGAAAATTAAGTCTCTGTGTATAAAACAGAAAGAACTTTGAAGGTTCAAAATATACCCAAAAAACATGATTAAAACCAAAAAAGGTTGTATGTTGGTGCCAAAAAATTGATATATTTTATTTAATAGTGAAAGAGGCAAAGAGAAAGAAAGAGAAAAGAAAGAAAGAAAGAAATAGAGAAAGAAGTGTGCATGGGGGGTGGGGGGAGAGGGAGAGAGTTGGCAGGGGTTAGGTAGAAACAGGTCACCCTTCCGAGGCTCCCAATGACATCTCGTTGCTGCCCTCCATGTGATCTTCTGGCGGTGAGGGTGCCCCGCTGCCGCCGCCACGCCGGAGAGTACAGAACCCAGTGGATGAACAACGTTTGGGCCAGGCAGGAACGCCCAGGTGCCTCCCTTGCAGGGGGCCAGTTTGACACTGTCCCTTGCAATACTATGGATCTCTTGCATCATGATGCAGTGCTCTGGTGCAGGGTCTGGGGACCCCTTTGGGGGAGCCTTTGATGGGCCATGAAACCCCCTCTGCTGTGGATAAGCTTTTTCCCCTGGGGTGAAGGGCCCCTCAGCTGGGCTGCTCTGCACAGTGGAGGATGGGCGGTCACTGCGCCTCTGACCAGAGGCTTTTCCAGCACACACCCAAAGCCTCTCTCTCCCCCCACCCTTTGGTGCGAGGGTCTGTGTGAGCCTAGCAGCTGGTAGCCCTGGGGCTGTGGTCTCCACTCCAAAGGTGTTAGGCTTGTGCTCTGTGAACGTATCCTTTTTCCCCAGCCCTGAGCTGTTACTTTATTTTTTCTTCATCAGCAAGCGCTGTAGGGGCTCAGTCAGGGCCCCATTCAGGGTGTGGTGGTTTTCTCTGCAGCTTTTGTAATACAGTTTTGCTATAATAGGCAACAGGTCCTTCATGAAAATGTTTAAGTCATAAACTATAATATTTCAGTCTCCGACACCATCCCAAGGCTGCCAGTCCCAAGGATGCCAACACCTGCAATGGATGCCTGCAATAAT
Source organism: Gymnorhina tibicen (assembly GCA_013399875.1). Taxonomy (NCBI): domain Eukaryota; kingdom Metazoa; phylum Chordata; class Aves; order Passeriformes; family Artamidae; genus Gymnorhina; species Gymnorhina tibicen. The sequence continues at coordinate 2,442,610 of VXAZ01010275.1, read as the reverse complement.
GCAAAGGCATTCCAGGTACTGCAGCCAAGGCATCCGCTTTCTCCAGGGCCTGTCTCACATGACTGGACACAAACACACGTCCTGCGGGGAGCAAACAAGAGGAAGTACAAGCGTGCACATTCCTCTGTTGGCATCACAGAGATATGGTCGGAAGGCTCCTATGACTAGAACAATGGAGGGAGGGATTTTTGTCTCCCAGATGCCCTGCGCAGTGCCCTGAGAGCCTTCCTGAAGGGGGAAGGCCACTGCACGGGGACAGCTGTACCTGAGCACTTGCCTCACAGACGCTCAAATGACCGCCTGTCCCACTCCAGCAAGCCTTCCTCCCACCAAGGGGCCCCCATGTCAGCCTGCATTTCCCTAAAATCCCTCCCTGCACCTTCCATTTGGCACAGACTTTCTACCTCTGACTCCATGCCTGTACCGCTGTGAAAAGAGCGCTGGCTTCATGTGGTAGGGATACATCTGGGCTGCCACCAGCCGATCCAGACCATCATCTGTGGGTGTCCATGCTCCAGAGTCCCAGCTCTCTGCCCGTGACTCATATGGGAGGGACAATGAGGCACCGTCTTTGTCAGTACTGCAGCTTTCGTGTTTGATTTCTGCCCACTCTGTGGACAGCCCTGCCATGCTGCAGACCGACCTGAGTTTCTGGGAGCAAGACCCCTCCTCACTTGGTGGGGAGCACCAAGCATGAGCAGGACCCCGTCCTGCTTCTGCCTCTGCCCACTGCCCACTGCAAGCTTCCAGGCGGCTGGGCAAGGGGTAGGGGGGGCAGCAGGGGCTGTGTGGGGCAGCTGCCCGGCTCTCTGCCCCTGCTGCTGCCGCCTGCTCACCAAAGGCAGCAGAAGCTGCTGTCTTTGCCTCCTCTTGTGCCTCGGTAGTGGGAGGTACACGGTCCTTTTCCTCCTCCTCAGGAGCTCTGTCCAGGGCAGCAGCTGCTGGCTGGGTGGCCTTGGGACCCGCCAGGGCAGGAGATGTGCTGGGCAGCTCAGCATCTGCCTCTTCTGCCAGCAGCAAGCAGAGGTCCAGCATGACTGAGGGGAAGAAGGGCTTGACCCAGATAGTGTTGACAGTGCTGTCGTTCCAGTCCCCCTGTGTGGATACTGAAAAGCTGCTAGCAGAATGTTTTTCCAGCTTCTTGCAGTATCCTGTGAGAATCTTACCTTTTTCACGCAAGCTGTGAAAACAGTAAGATGGGTTTTGTATAACTATCTGAACACCTGGTGTTTGTCTAAGTTTTGTTTATGATACATTGGAGAAATGTTTTTGAAATGAGTGTTGTAGCCAGTGATGAGTAATGAGTGTTAGCCAGTCACCCTAGGGGGTGGGTGATCACTGACCAATCACTTTGTGGAAGTAGAACATATAAACGGGGTTGTAAATTATTAAATAATGCCATTTCTTACTGGATCCGTGTGTGGCTAAATCTCTCCGTCCCTGGCGCAACAGCGACACCCCTGCGACAACTCCGTGTCCTTGCTGTCTTCCCCATGGGACAGCGATTGGTCTGTGTTCTCTTCCTCTTGGGAAGAAAGCGCTAGCAGCTGTCCTGTGCCATCGTAAGACTGCAGTGGCTTCAGGTCACAAGAAGAGGACACTGAGATGCTCTCTTCCCCGCTGCTTGCACTTTGGTGATCCTTGGACCTCGACCTGTGGTGGTGTCAGGACTCTGTCGAGGCTGGACATGTTGCACAGACTGTCACACCAGCTCCCCTCCTCGCTCCGCGGCTCTGCCAGGACGTCTCTTGCTGCTGCCCCTGCCCACTGCCCAAGATCTTCCACAGGCCTTGGCAAGGGCCTGGGAGGGTCCTGACGCTGTGACAGGTGCACGGCTGGGGCCTTTGGCCCATCGTGACAGGTTCTGCTGGGTTCAGCTGGGCTGTGGCCTGTGGCTGTGCACGACTCAATCTTCCAGAACTCTTCCCATGCCTGGTGTGTGGGGAGCCTGGGAGCCTTCTTTTGGTACAGTATATTTGGTGTCTCTTGTGCTCCCCTTTGGGTCTGTAGACTTACCTGCCTTCCTCCAGCTTGCAGAAGGCCCCCTCCTCATTCCCTGATGTTGGCAGGACTGCTCCTGCTGAGGCCCCTGCCCCCTGCCCACTGAGAGCTTCCAGCTGCCTTGGAGAGGGGCTGGGGGAGCAGCTGGGGCTGTGCAGGGAAGCTGCCTGGCTCTCTGCTGCTTTCACCTGCTTGCTGAAGCAGGAGAAGCTGCTGTCCTGGCTGCCTGTTGTGCCTTGGCTGTGGGAGGCACTCAGTGCTCCTCTTCCTCAGCAGCTCTGGCCAGGGCAGCAGCTGCTGGCTGGGTGGCCTTGGGACCCGCCAGGGCAGGAGATGTGCTGGGCGGCCTCTCCTGCCATCTCTCTGCTCAGGCTGCCAAGAATGCTGGGCCCTTCTGGGAGACCAATACGGGGGTGCCGCAAGACCACCAGGTACAAGCAGATGGTGCGGACATTGCCGTCTTTCCAGTTCTCCCGTGACAGCTCTTTGTCTTCCCCATGGGATGGTGGTTCTTCTGTTTTCTTCCTCTTGGGACAGCTCTTGGAGGCTGGAGATGTCCCAGAGATCCTCGTCCATGGACCAGGCCCTCTCCTCAGTCCCTGGTACTGGCAGGATTGTCCCCACTGCTGTCCCTGACCCCTGCCCAATGACAGCTTCCAGCTGGCTGGGCAAGGGGTCGGGAGGGCAGCGGGGGCTGTGTGTGGCCGCTGCCCGGCTCTCTGCCCCTGCCGCGGGGGCTGTTGCTGCCATCACCGTGTCCTTGCCTTGAGCCGGGTGCCGCTGTGTCCCCGGGTGCCGCTGTGCCCCCGGCCGCGTCGCCGGATCACAGCTGCGGTGCTGCTCGGGGCCTCTGGCGCTGTGCGGGGCCGCTGCCCGGCTCTCTGCCCCTGCTGCCGCCGCCCGCTCGCCAAAGGCAGCAGAAGAGTCACGGCGCTCATCTTCTTGCAGTGCTGCCCGTGACTCCCAGTCACACACCTGCACGGAGCAGGAGAAGGATGACGAGGCGGCGGCCGTGTCGGATGGAAACGGCTGCCATGGCACAGCAGCCCCCTCCGTGACGGCAAAGCCGGCCCCGGCCCCGGCCCCAAGACAGCTCTGTGCTACCCCATCCTTTACCTTCTGCCTCTCCTGCCGTCTCAGTGGCCTGTGGTTGGGCTGGCTGTTGGTGGCCTTTTTCTCTGTAGCCACCTCGGACTTCCTCTGACACTGAGGTACTCCAGGGACACGCTGCCTCCTGAGAGAGGTGCTCACCCGGGAGAGCGCATCCCAGGGCTCTGCGCTCTTTTATACCCTCCTGCTCAGGGCGGGGCCCCACCGTGTCTCCATGGCCTCTGGGCACAGGGAGGCCTCACATCCCAGAGGACTGGGTGTCCATGGGAGTCGCTGGGCCAGGAGATGTGCAGGGGTTAGGAGATGTGCTGGGCAGGTCACTGGCTGCCTCTTCTGCCATCTCTCTGTCCAGGCTGCTGGCACAGCTGGGCCCCTCCTGGGAAACCTTTGCCAGATTTTGGGAAGCTCCCCACAGTCTCCTGGGCAAACCCACGCTCACAGTATGTGTGCCGCAGCAGTTTGCCTTGGGGCACTCCAACACTCCCTTCCCACCATAACCCTTCTCCGAGTCTGAGTCTGTGAAAGAGCTGGCCGTAATGGGAACTTTTTTTCCCTTCGTTTTTTAGGAGGAACTTAATAAAAAATGAGGAAGAAAAATCACAGAAACATGGAATTAAGTAGGTTGGAAAAGACCTTTGAGATCATCAAGTCCAACCTGTGATCTAACACCACATCGTCAACTAGACCATGCCAGTTAGTGCCACATCCAGTCTTTATTCTTAAACTCCTGCAGGGATGGTGACTCCACCACCTCCCGGGGGAACCCATTCCAATGCCCAACCTCACTGTGCAGGACTTCTTCCCAATATCCAGCCTAAACCTCCACTGGCATAGCTCAGGACTGTGTCCTCTTGTGCTGTCACTGGTTGCCTGGGAGGGATAAGCCAAGACCTTCAGGAAACAGCATCTCTTTAGTTTCTTTGGAGAAAAAAAATCAAGTGAGCTTTAGTGCGACTTTGAAACCATGTCATGCCCAGTCCTCTCCTCAGCATACTTCCTCACCCTCTCCAGCGGCTGCTTCACATCCAGCAGGCAATGGGAGATGGCCCAACACCCTCCCATCCTCTTCCCTGCTCTCTCTGGCACTGGCTGCCAGGCTCCCCCCACTCACGAGCCCCCCTCTGCATTGCCCCATTCCCCCCACCCCGAGTAGGACTTCACCCTCTCGTCCCCGCATCCTTCCCGCCCCAGGCAGTGCCTTTCTCTCTCCTTTGCCCCACACAACACACACTGGTCCCAGTGTCTGAAAGGCTTTGGTCTTCAGGACATTTTCCCCCCAAATCAATGACGACAGCACGATGAAAAGAACAAGCACTTGTGATTGATCAATCCAATCATTTTATTTCCACCTGTTAAGAGAACCCCCTGTCTACCAGCAGAGTTCAACATAGATGGGCTGACAGACTTGAATACAATTAAATACAGGAAAAATTGAACTATATACAACAAGACAGACATCTACATAATATAAAGTCTTTATCTATGAGTTCTTGCCAATGTGAAACATTACTGGAACTGAAATATATCAGACTTTTTTTCCCTTAAAGAAAAAAGCATGTAAGGAATTTCCTATTTTTTCCCATGTACTGAGACGTAATATCCGTTTTGAGATGCACAAAATTTGTGGCACTTCACAGGGTACACAAAAGCTAAAAACTTTTTATTATAGTTTATGATATCTAAATTTTGATTAGATCTATTTATTGAGACACTAACTCTAAAGTGGTATTTACATGGAGGACGTTGTGCAAAATCATTTAGGCTATGGCTAGTAGACTGTGAAAGATGCACGGTTAAGTGACTCACTCTCATCCTCAGTAGTAATCCCTTAAATCCTCTTCTGATCACTCCTTTCACACAGCAGCCACCCCAGGAAAAACCATCATAATTTATTGTTTCTTTGTTAAGCTACTGGGAGAAAGTAGTTTCTGTGACCCTTAAGCGTCTCTACAGGTTTAATGTTGGGCTACTTCTCTTCACACAATTAATGCTTTAAGCATCAACTCTCTGCTTTTTGGGACACAAATGCAGCCATCACTGTCACCGCACTATCCTGAGACAGCCGTAGTCCTTGCTTGTAGTTTATCTTACCCATGGGAGCACACAGGAACTACGTGTGTGTAACTTTGCAGGAGTCACCCTATTGCCACAATACAGAAACTGCATATTCTTGGTACCAGCACTGAACCAAAGCTAGTCCAAACCAGGGTGGGGAAGGTACTGCATTTCCTGAGCCAGCCTTTATGTAACAAAACTCTCTGTTTACTATATCCAGAAACATCCTAATTAAAAAAAGAAAAAAAAAATCAACTTCACTTTGGGTTGCAAGGCAGACCTTGAGACAGCTAATTTAGAAGAGCTTCTTTAATTAAAGGCTTCCTACAGGGAAGGAAGCATTGCTAACCCAAGGACAGGCTAGCAAAGACACATGTGATACCAACATTAACTAAACACCCTACAGTTGTGCTGCACCAGGGCACAGAATGGTTCTTAAAATGGTTTCTATAAGCAGCCAACTGCCAAGAGGTGTCCAAGTTTAATTCTGGAGTTTTTCGTACGTGCACCTACTGCAGCTGTAGATCATAAAACACTGATTTTAATCATCTTGTCTACATAAACCTGTTTGTATCAGCTCACCTTGGACTCCAGATCAGCCTGGACATTTTAGCTCTAAGTGTGAAGCAGACATTTAGAATTCAGTCCTGAGGAAAAAGTGACTGGATAAGAGTGCATAAACTGGTGTATTCCTGCCTTCTCAACTAGAGGAATTGTCTTTCCTAGGAGATATATCTGACTTCTTTTTTAAAACTGCATTTAAAGCAAACTGGACAACCCTCAGGGCAAAGGGAGATTAAACTTTTCTCTAAAAAGTTGTCAACATTGCTACCAAATACCTTTTAAAGCCTCCACTCAAGAAAGGCAGTACGGTTATTTAATTTTCAATCCTATTCACCAGGCTACATCCAGTCAGGTGTCAGTGTAGCAACCAGCGAGAACAGCAAAGTGAACACACTGAACTTAAAGCGTTACACTGGGAACAGTTGATACAGCAAGAAGATCTGCAGGTAGTTTGGTATTCAGCTGACAAGAGAACAGCATACAGATGAATTTGCTTCTTATTCATCACTAGGAAGCCTAGAGAAGACTATATTCTTGTTAGTTATTAGGAGAGAGTGTTACAGCACAAGTAAACCCAAGAGACCATCTCATCATGTTAGAAAAAAATTCCGTGTTGGGATTAAAATACTGGAATTCTTGGCAGTTAAAACAATCAAGGAATTATTTTCACATTGTACATGCTGCAATGTGTCTATGTACTTGGGATCTCATGGAGTTCATAAAACATCTGCATGTTCAAACCTTCTGCTCAAAACACTTGACTGCTGGTTAACAGCAGGTTACTTTATTGCATAACCTTTGTTGTCAATTCAAGACTGATTTATGAAAAAACAACCCATCGGTACAGAACTCAACTCTACTTGGGCAAAGATGATATGCAAGAAAGCAAGAGTCATGAGCTTCTTACAGGATGAAAAAAAAAAGTTGCAATGAAATTGTAAATTGCTAATCTGTCTTCTGAAAGGAAGCTACTCCATACCTGTATGTGATGGCAGGAATAATTCATAGAGTAAGAAAGAACAAAATATTCACACCCCCACATTTAAGCACTAAAAAAAGTAGAAGGAAATGGATTAACTTCTTCCTTCCTGGTCTAGGCTGCTGGTCTAGTTCAGAGACAGTCATCAATGTAACATGATAACCAGGAACATAACAAGAAGCAACTTGGACCATAAAAAAGCTGTCTAGATACGTACAAGTTGTTCTCCAAAAAAACCAGTTTTATTTGGATTTGTGCACAACCTGCTGCTCTTTAAATCTTCAGAGCACTGAAAACATGACATTTCCCCCAAAATCCAGTTGAGTCTGTCCTGAGAAACAAAAGTACTCATATATAAATGGGATGATATTGTCTGTGAGTGAGTTTCTTCCTGCAGGTTGGGCAAGAGTTGGCATTCCTAAGGGAATCACGGAGGCACTGACTGCAGAAGACATGGCCACATTTTGTTGACACAATCAGTCGTCCACTTTGCACAATCTGGAAGAAAAGAAACCACAACAGGCACTGGGAGTAAAGAATTCAACTTTGCTGGTCTACTGCCAGCAGGCAAACAAGACTTAAAATATCTGGAATTGTCCTTTACTCTTAGAACAGTAAGGAACCTGAAGATCTTTCAGTGCCATCCTGGCAAGGGTTCCTCCCTCTTCCCCTACCACCAAGAAGTGACTTGGATGGACAAGTTACTATGAGCTTCAAGGCAAGCTCTGTGCTTCAAGCCAGCTCCCTGTAACATCCCACACTGGCCAAGTGAGTTTTGCAGCTCCCCCTCTGCCCCTTTCTCCCTCACACAGAATATAAAGGATGACAGCATGTGGATCCTTACCTCTGAGTAGACATCCATGCAAATTGGACAGCTAACAGTACCAGACGGCCTTGTTGTACAGAGAACAGAACAAGAAAGAACACGCAGCCATTAATTCCACTGCACATCAAGGGTTACCCACACACAAAATGTCACGTCACCACCTGAGTGCACTGACTAGCCATGATGCATTTCTTTTCTAGATTCCTGTGTATCTTTAACTCCTCAGTTTGTGGCATGTAATAACAAGATCGGGTCTCCCTGTCCTAAAGGAAAGGTTTTCCCTAGGGGGAAGATGCCATCAGTCACCCCGGTCTAGCACAAGAACTAACAGCAGTCTCTTGTTCTGTTCTGCACTGATCTCCAACAGGCCATCAATGACAGTTCTGTAACAAAAGCACTGAGCTGTGCCTTGGAAGCGAGTCATTCTAGAAAGGGAAGAGGCTGTCAGAAGTTCAAAAATCCCCTGTTCTAATTTAGCCACAGCCCAGTAACATACACATTCCAAGAACTCCTCCTTATAAAATGTAGGTCAGGAACACACTCATGTGAGGAAATACTCAAGCCCAAATTTCTAGTTCCAAGGTGGAAAGACCAACTCAGTCTGTTACTGAGCTGTGGTTACAGACGTGCCTCTGCTGCCTTCAGCCTCCAGGACAGCAGTACTGCACATACACTTAGCAACAGACACAGCTCGGCTGCCTAGGGAACATGTCCCAGCCCAAGTGATGAATAGTATCAGCTAGTGGAGACAAAAAGAGCTTCCTGACACTTTGCTTTACAAACTAATCTCTAGTTTAAATCTTCAGAACTCTTTACCCTAAACACTTGGCTTTCTTATGTCACCACCCATGCTGAAACACAGTTTGTAATTTATTAATCAAACAGGAATAGAAAGCTTAAGATGGCCTTTATGTCATTATCTTCAATTCAAGCAGGGAGCACTATCATCTATCCCTAGTTCCACCTACAGAATTTAACTCCACTAATTCTCCCATTTTTACTCCTCAAATTCTTGAGGCAGCAGCTATAATAACACTTCAGTAACAAATTACAATCGATGATAATCTTAGAAGGATGAGGAGTCCAACACTGCAGATGGCTCTGGCAATCCCCAGCACCAGGAAGGACCCTGTTGTCAATGTTAAATGCTGCAGCACTGTTGTTTTTTCAGCCTGATCTACACAGAGCAGGAAGGTGCAATCTTTAACAGAGAAGGCTGAAGGAACAAACTATTACTTTTTTGTATTATCCAGTTAGTGGTATTTGTTCTCTGAAGTACTTAACAACCAAAATTTAAACATCTTCAACTCCACTGGCAAAATGCACTATGGATTAGAACAGCATAAAACCTTTTGGTGGCATATTTATGACCTGGCACCCAAAAGCTACATACTCAAGTTCTCTCCTACGCTGCCTTTCAGTAATCCAAAAGGCTCAAAGCACATCAGCTTCATTCAACCCTGTATTTCCCCCACTCCCCACAAAAAAAAACCACTTTAAAAGAAGTTTATACCACAATTCTTATGTCCTTCAACTTGCCTAGTCACATAGACACCTGATTTCATTTCCTTAGTCTAACACACTGCAGCAGGATTTACTCTTTCTCTGCAGAATGGGGTCTTTACTGACTCAAACAGCAAGATCCCCATCCCACATGCAAACATATCAGGGCTCCATGACATCCATGAGACAGAACAAGAATTGGCTGTAAGAGCATGACTTCCAGGATCACCTTGCAAATACACCTTGGGAAGGACAGTTGCTGCTTCGAAGAAGGCAGCAACTGGCACAGTATGTAAAAAAAAAGCAGGGAATGCATAAGTGTTTTTACTGGAATTTGCCAGTCTGCTGCCTGCCAGTCTTGTGATACCAAACCTCATGGACACCAACACAACTATTTTATATCTAACATAACTACTGGAGCTTTGTAGGAAAAGGAAATGCAATACATTATGAGCTCTGGCCTGTGACTAATCCCCACTTCCTTGCCATACACCACACTCATCTGTAAGGCTGTATACAAAGTTGTAGATCTGTTTTGGGCTGGCTTTTCATCCTGAAGTGAAAATGGTATCATTTGACTATCATGCAACATGGGATGTCATACTCATTAAAAGAGGGAACTGAGTAAGTGAAGGCTTCAAAGATAAACCAGGTGATGACAAATACTACTTAGTCCTGTCTGTCTCAAAAGAAGCACAACTCAATGTTTGGTAGGTCATGAAGCATACATACTTTGAACTTGCAGTTTCCTCTTCCAGTGGTCCCAGCTCTCGAGATGCTTTATCAGTCACATACACATCGTTATCTCTTGCTTCATCTTCATCATCACTGCTCAGTACACAGCTGTCTGACTGTCGCTGGCTTCTTAGTCTCAGATTTCTCCTCTGTCGTTGGTTCTCTGTAATTTAATTTTGTTAAGTTAGCTATACTATTACCTCTCTCTCTCCCTGGAACTATCCTTGAAATGCAAGATTAGACCATATTCAGCTGGGTTAAAAGCAATCTTAAACAAACGAGTTTCCAAATATTAAAGCTGAACATGTTCAGACGTGAATATTCTGCTACACACTGACACAAAACATTTGCCCTCTTCACCCTACAAACAGCTAAAATTTAACCTTAAAGATCCTCAGTGTCACACGTTCCACGTAATTACACTATCTGTGAACCAAATCTCCCCCATAAAGGGAAAATACCTCTCCCAATCCTTACTGATAGAAAGTGCTACAATCCTATAGTGAGGAACTACAACAATTGCTGTGTGTTCTGGGAGAGTGTGGACTGAACTCAGGTTTATCTGTATCCATGTAAAAATAATCAAGCACTACTCAATTAAAATGACATAAAATCGTCACAAAATTAAAGCCACTTCCTGCCTAAGTGTTCAGCTACAACTTTCAATGCAGGCATTTTTCACTTTTGCTTCATTCAGAGCACAGAACAGATTACATTCTAGATAAGCAGCTGACAACATACTAATACATCTCCAATAATGTAATCAGAACCAGATCTGAAAGATGTTAAAGATTAACTTCTTTAGACCTGTAACTATTTTAACATCTAAAGTAGAAAAACAGTTAATATTTCTCACTACAAAATTTGAGGCATGTTAGACTAGTGAATACTATGAGCACAAATCACTGTCTTTAGTTCCTTCACTGCAATACAGGTTAAACAAACCTTCTGATATTTTTTTATTCACAACCAATATTCTAGTGCTAATTAAAATTATGGTCAACTTGGGGCTTAAATTCTGTCTTTAGAAAATAAGAAAAAGCATTTAGAGCAGCTTTTGATGTATTTTATTTCATATACTTTCCTCTGATAGTGACTAACAGAGACTGGATTAATCCTCTAAGGCACTGGCCAGGTGCTTTAGCAATGTCCTTGGCCTTTTGCAGTTTCAATAAATGCTGCTGAAATTCATTGTAAAAGGCAAACAAAAAATAATAATAATTATGTTTAGGAGAATTCCATTATCAATTTTAAAATGTCAACTCACCTTCAACAATCTTGCATCAATACATATGGAAAGGGAGAGAAAAGAAAATACAATTAGACTTTGTTGTGCACCCCTGGTGTTACATACAAACACCAGGTAAGCACAGCAATTCCAACAGAACAAGCTAAGAATGGTAGGCTATTACTCTTATTTTGATTAAGAATATTAAAAGGAGTATATTAAATGCTTCTCTGTAAACAACTATGTGGATCCTGATGGTTCTGCTCCCGCTGCTGCAATGGAGTAGAAATAGAGGCAGCTTATGAACCACCTGAACCCACTCCTCCCTGCTCCCCCATTTCAGTTCCATGCTTTAGGGTTTCAAGCTGCAGGTGAATCTTTCCCTCTTTCTCCTCAAACAGGCCAGTTCAGCAATGACATCCATAAACGCTTCATATTATGGCAGCTGCTGAAGAAAAAAAGCCCAGTCCCCAACCCGCTCTTGGTGGAACTGGAGCAGGGTAAGCACAGGTTCTGTTTTAAGTTTGAGGCCTTGCCTTTGCAAAGGCTCAGGAACAACCCCAGCAAGAAATACTCCCTATGCTATTCCTGTTGCTTGTTTCTGCTTGGCACAGCAGCAGTGGCATCCCAGACCTGAGGGGATAAACAATACTGTCAGCTGGATCAAAGACTATTCTAGCTTTCAAGAGAGCAGGAAAAAAAATAAGGTTTTTTAAAGACTTTTTGGAGTATTAAGCTGAACTTACTTTAATTATTCTTTGCTCCCTTGGCTTTTTCTTTAAATCACTGGCCTACATGGATATTAGAAAAAATTCTTCACCAAGAGTTGTCAAGCACTGGAAGGGGCTGCCTGGGGCAGCCCAGTGGCTTGAAGTCACCATCCCTGGAGGTATTTCCAAGACATGTAGATGTGGTGCTTATGGACACGGCTTAGTTGTGGACTTGGCGGTGCTGGGTGAATGGCTGGACTCTATGATCTTAGAGGTCCTTTTCAACCCGAACAATTATATGATTGTATCGTTGATATATTTAGAAGAACTTCAACTATCAACTGCATCTCTTTATGTTACACTGCTTATGACTGATAGATATAAACTCCAGGTTCTGGAGCAAAAAGTTATTTTATGCTACCTTATCACTAACTGCAAGTGCACCTCCAGAGCAGCTTCTTTGTTATCTGAAACACAGGACCTTCATGCCCTAACAAGTCAACTCTGAACTTAAAACTTACCCTCCAAGTCAGATTCTATAAGGCAACACAAGAGAAAACTAATTTAACTACAATATTTAGGCAAGTGTGCTATTCACTTCTTACCACAACGGAATCATTGTGAGTTAGATCAACGACTACAGGATCAGAAGATTCACATGTGAGATCTACTACTTCTTCACCAGCTGAAAAACAAAGTTAGAATCAAGGTCAGAGATTGCAAAGGAGGAAAACTGCCTGCCACCATGTAACAGCCTGAGATTCAACCATCTCCTGTCCATGTTCTCTTCAGGAACGAGTAAAACATTTCACTCAAGCTTTGCCCTCAGCAATCCACAGAGAGTTTTACCAGCCCTGTCTTCAGCAAGCCACAATGCAAAAGAGCACCTAAGCTCCTCACACAGTTCTGCTGGATGACAACAGCTTGCAGGTACACAGCAACAGACAATTCATCTGACACAGGAGAATGTTTATCACAAAGAAAAATAACATCAATCATATAGGCTATAATAATAGCATATAACAGTACTGTGCTGTCCACGTTCCCTTGAGAGATGGGGCACAATTAATGATAAAAAGTTCTCCCTATCTTCTTCAAACTTGGGAGTTTCCCAAATTTAGTTTGCCACTGTGCATAGTGGCAGCTGCTCTAATTCCCGTCTCTTCTGAATAGACATCCAGATGTTTGAGCAGCTCTTGAGGACTTTTCCTATGCACCTCATCTATCACTAGTGGCAAATGCATTGTAGCTCAGTAACAAACCAAATCAATTTTCAGTAGGCTTGTCATTTAGCAATGCCATACTAGGCACTTTCTAAAATCAGGTTTCGCTTCTTCTCCAGTAAACTGCCTAAAAACTGGCAAAAACACATGTTCAGTTGGACCCAAACCCTCCAGAAGCAGTTTCTGTTCTTACCAGTTCAAAAGAAAGCTTACCACTTTCTTCAAGTTCTATTGGCTCTGCTTCTGAAGCCATTTCAGCAGTAGAAGCCATGAGCCTGTTTCTTTTTCGAGCTTGCCTAGAATTAACTGCTCCTCCACGGCGCTTCCGTTGAGTCTAAGAGAAAACAAAGATTTAGCATTTTCTGTGAAATATAAACATAGCCCTCAATTTTGCAACACCAATGAAAGCACACAAGGATACAGAAAACACTCCTGGAATGGCTGTAATATTCATCAAAAGTTGGTATGGGTTATTCCTACCTGAACCAATCACAGCAAGGAAAAGACATCACTCCAAATTCAGACCTCTTACCAGCTGCCTCACCGAGAAAAAGCCTATGATCATGGTTTGGCAAGTGAGAAACTAGTTCACAATTTATCAGGTTTTTCTCACATTGTGAGCATTTCTGAACTACTGCTAGCACCTAGAGTGTTTAAAAATCTTTACTGAACTTACATGAAGATTCAATATAATTATGTTCCTGTGTATTAGCTACAAACTCTTAAAAAAAGTTTGCAGAAGTACAATGGAAAACAGGTTTTAAGAATCAGGTTTGCATTGAGTAGTAAAATACTTACTGTGCTCATAGTGTTTCTTGATCTAAAACCACTGAAAAAGAGGTACAAACACCAAAAAAGTAATGGCAAGGAAGCTACAGCTATAATTTCCTTAGATTCCTTTAGGTTGCTCACTGACAAAAACTCCAGGTTTCTGAAGGTCAGAGGACAATATTCTTCCAAACCTATCAAAGAGAAGAGAGGTGGTTACCTGTCTGCAATGTTTGTACTCTCCAATACCCCCTGCCCCAAGACTCCTGTTCCTGAGTCACCAGTTTCTGCTCAAAGCCAGAGGGGAGGGAAGTCCCCAAGTTCAGTGTGTGAGCCTCAGACACCTGTAGCTGGGCCTGAAGCCTCCGCCATTCTCACCCATGAACTAAATATCTGAATAAGTGAGTTTGACAGCAAACTAGAAGAATACTAAGAAATCCCAATGACACTGAACTGAAAAGCAACTTATTGATGCTTGAGGCAGTGTCTGTGGGCAGGAATCAGTGGGAATTGTGTCATAAGCAGCCATCTTCAGAGAACCTAAAACTCCAGATGAGCAGCTCTCTTCTGCAATCCATTTCCAGATTCCAATAGCTGGGAGCCAAACAGCTTGAGAGGAATCTAAAGCAAGTGAAGTAGACAAATTTCAGTTTCAAAATACTTGCTGATGTGCAGGAGAAGAGAAGATCACTGTAGCTGCTCTGTTACCTGCACGTGCGCAGGCCCAGCTACCTGCCAAGGGGGAGAGGTGAAAAGCATAAAGGCAGCTCTGAGTAACTGACCGGGTACTGAAGGTCCCACCTTAGAGCCTGGCTGTGGTACAGTTCCCACGTGTCCAACACACAGTGCGGAGCTGGGGCTGGGTGTGAGGGGACGCAGTGGAGGGGCCAGGAAAACAACTGTGTTCAACAACAACTGCTGAACTGTCTTCCAGAGCTGACTGGTTTTTGCCAGGAAGGCCAGCACACATGCTGTAGCCTACCCCCAGATGAGGAAACGTGAACATGCAGTAGGATGGAACAGCACTGGTAGTCAATCCTAGCCTTCCATTAAAGGAAACTTGACTGATCTTTTTCCACTTCAACTTACTCCATTTCTTAAATCACTTTCTTAAGAGACCCATTAACATTGAAGTGTGACATTATTAAAACAAAACATGCTTGAGAAAAATGCTTGCACTGAACTTGGTACTTATTACTAAGCCCAAAGATATATTCATGTATAGTTTTAAGCAGCACAATACACCACTCATGAATTTTCTCACAGTTTTTCATTTTAAAACTGGCACAAAAGCCAAAATGAAAGTCAATGTGCCTTTTTTTTCCCCCCAGTTGAACTACATATACCAGACTGAATGCTCAGTCAGTCCACAGGCACAACAGATCTCATATTTGGAACTGTTATGTGTAACACTCTCTCCCACTTTTTTTTAGGAATCTAAATTGACATGATCAGTTTTTCTGGTAGATAAGAAATAGCCTTACGTTCTCACCTGGGATGTTGAAGACTCAGGCTCAGAGCTTGCTAACAGAGAAAGCCGACTGACTTCAGTCTCTTGCTTCCTCAATGCAGGACTAACCTATGCAATCATTTCCATAACATTCTGTGTCCAGGTAATGAGAATTCTCTTTGAATACTTCATCCCACTATTCTTAAGGTCTAGATTTCATTTCATTTGTTAAGAAAAAAAGCTTCTCTGTGAGCCTTACCAACATTCTTGGGAAGATCTTGTTTTACTCACTTTACTGAGTTTCTGGGATAGGGCACGAGAACTTTTAAAACAACATCATGCCTAATGGTGCACTCATATAAAACCCAACCAAACAAAAATGAAAAGAACAGAGGGACTGATCTGTGAGCACATTTTCTAGTTGCTATACAAGTTCCTAGTTCCATGACTATTATTCATGGGTTTGGAGGTTTTAGGAGACACGGGGAAGAGGGAGGGGAAAGAGGAGACACAGCACAACGGATGAGGGATGGGGGCAAGGGAGAGAACCATCCCTAAACCTTACAAATCTGCTCTTTCAAAATAATTGCTTCAAGACAAGTTACCATCTTCACTGACCAGCTATAAAAGAAATGAAAAATTACTTAGGTAAAGCAATTTTCTGCACACAGCAAGAAGATGAACAAGAGTGAGCAACACATGAGGCATATTAAGAAGTTAGGCCATTAGATTCTTTATAAGTTTTATTTCATCAAGAAAGCCAAGAGACATTTTCCTTGATTCTCCTCAGATACTGCACTGGAAAAAATACCTGGACATTAAAAAGCTGGGAAATGTTAGTTGGTGCACACACCTGAGAAATATAAAGAAATGAACTTCATATAAGCTTACTTTAAATTACAAGTTGTTAGAGCTGTTTTTAAATAGAACCCTTCAGAACAACCTGATTCACTGACATATCTGCACTGCTGAAAGACAGAAAAAAATAAGCCTATTGTATTCATCAGGCAGCATGGGTTTGAATGTAAAACACCCAGAAGGTTTCACAAGACCTGGTGCTTTTTGGACTTAACACTGAATACTACAACCCAGTGCAATGGTTTGTTGACCAAGTATCTTTAAAAAGGGTTAAAAATGTGGAGGGAACACCTGTGGTGACTCCAAACAAAAAATGTTGCACAGATTTTCTTTGGCTATGGGTAGTTTAAATGCCAAAGAAGAGCTGTAACAGAAGAAAAAATGAAGCCAACCAACCAACAAACTTAAAGTTATGGTGAAAACTGAAGTTACACACAATAGAAGACATGATAGGATCATGCTACCCACTTGAAATACTCACACACTTCTTTACCCAGATACCAAGAAACAGATTATTTACAGGATTACTACGAAATGTCTCAGAGGATCTAGTGTCAGCCCTGAATTGTAGTAGAAGACAGAACCACCTTTTGACCTAAGTGACAGAGCACACCGCTGCTATTTAGATGGTTTAATTTGCAGAATCTTAGAACAATGACAGTTGGCTTTCTTTATGCAGAGAGCATATAAAAGGCACAAATGTTCCAGCTGCCTATGGCTCAAATCTAAACCTCTCAGAAGCTGCTTCTGAAGAATTGAGAATAGATACCCACAGGGAAGCTCATCACCGTAAAACTACCTCAAATCATCACAGGCAGGTTCATCTGTATCAACACGATTCATCTCAGCAGAGTCATGTTTACTAGGAAAATCAGACTGCTGGAATTTATTAAGACTGTGGAAGGAGTCTTAAGATCCAGCAACATTTTTGTTTTGTAAGAACAAACCTCTTCTGTGCGGCTATAGATTTCCACATGTTAGTGGCTTACTTGGGAAACCTCATTGAACATCAACTGCCCGAACGTTCTGAAAACAAAGCAGATCTTACTTTCTTAAATACACCACAGATCAAGTTCAGTAATGTACAGGAACAGAGGTATAGACATTGCACATTAAGAGAGAAACTCATCAGGAAGAACTCCTTAAAAATCTTCAAAATTGCAGGACCACTTAATTTAATAACAAAATTTGTTACATAGGACTGGACAGCCCAAGTTAAATGATAAGGCCTATAATGCTCCTCTTCCAGCAGTCACTATGAAACCACGCAGCACCAAGACTCCCAGGAGTGGAAATACAAGGAATTACTGCAACAACCTCCCCCCCACCATAGACATCCAGTGACCTCACTCACAGCTTTAGCTGCAGTTATCTGTGAGACTTATAGCAAGATGTGTACAGACATCAATTCAAAATTCTAAAATTAGGACTTTTTAAAAAGTAAGACTTATCTTCATGTAAAAACTTAGCAGATCAACTTAACATGCCAATAAATACTTCTAACTTTTACAGACTTTTTATTGCTTCACTGCAGGACCGTACAGTACCAGAAAAGGCCACTCCCCTTCCTGTCATACACACAGTTCTGCACATGCAGTTATTGTTCCTAAGCAGTGTTGATCTCATGGCAAATAGCATTTCAAAAACTACAAGTACCAACTTTTCTCTGTACTTGAGAAAAAAGGTCAAGCTATTTAAATTAAGAATGTTTACACTAGGAGTACTAACTACTACTATTAATCATTTAAGTCTTTTGTTTTTTCCTCTGCAAAAAAGCCAACATTTTCACTAAGTTTAAGCTGAGCTAATTAAACATGTTTGAATTACCACTCAAAAGCAATTGATTCTCTAGAATACTAAAAACTTTTCTTGCACCACTCTCAAAACAAAGTCTTGGTCTCCCACATGAATTGGAGGCAAATTGTCTGAAGCAAGAGATAAGACGTTTTCCCTGTGTCTCACTAACACAAACAAGACTTAAGTTCATATTCATCCTAAACACGACAAATACACTGAAGCGCCTACTTAAAGAAACCAATATTGTCAATCCAAACTCTGGGAACGTGCAAGGCACAGACATTATACGTCAAATTTGTCAAATATGATATCCCATGCCTTTAAGACTTTGCTTCTCATTTCTACTCCAGATGTCTATGTGTACCCCTAACAACAGGAATCACTGTATCAAAAGATGCATCTGCATAACAAGATTTTTGTCCATAACAAGAGGCACATACCAGTCACAAAGCGCTAGTCTCAATTTTTTTTTTTACCACAGAAAACACTAATCTTTTACTCTTTTAAAGCGTCCTATCCTGTATTTCCAGTACCTTTAAAGATGTTCTCATTTTCTCAAATGCACGACAACAACTTCAGTGAAAAAAAACCCTGAGTCTGTGTTACCCAAATTAGGTAAAACGTTCCCATAGTAAAAGAGCTTGGTGAGAGGCACCATAAAAAGTGTAAAGATGAGAGATAACCAGCTTACCACAGAGATACACCAGGATGCCTGCTCTAAGCAGACAGCTGCATCTACAGACAAATATGACATGTTCATGAACAACCTAAAAAACCCAGAACAGTTCCAAAAACAACCAAGAAATCCCCAAAACCCACCCACAGAACGAAACAACACACTAAACCTTTTCATCGGCCATATGTCCTATATCAGACACAGCAAAGAAAAATGGACACTGGCAAGAAGAAAAGCTCCTCATTGCTCTTACTTGCACAAGTTTCTCTGAGAGACACCACAACTCACTTTCAATAGTCCTAAAAACCAAATACACAAGAACGCAAAAAAAACCCAGTTGAGTCTTTCCACATCCTGTAATGAAGTACAGGTGCGGGCTGAGGCAGGAGCGGAACACTCCCCCCACTCCTGCTGTCACACAAAATGGGAGGGGAGAGAGACAACTTCACGCAGCTACATCCACCGAGCCCCGGCTGTTCTTCTGGAGAAGAAGAGACCCGTCTTCCCTGGAAGCGAGGGCAGGACTGGCCGTAGCCCAGCCGTACCTGCACCCCGGCGTTGCNGGGACTCGGGCACCGTCCTCAGGCCGGAGCGGGGGCGGCGCCGGCCCAGCCCCGCGCACCGGCAGGAACGGCCGCATCTCCTCCGCTCCCCCCACTGCGGCCGGGAACGGCTGCTTCCCCTTCCGCTTCCCCTTCCCTTCCTCTTTCCCTTCCCATTCCCCTCCCTCACCTGACGCCCCGGACCCTCGGGCAAGCAGAGGAACGGACCCGGTAGCGCCGCTCCCCCCCGGCCGAGCCCCCGGCCCGCCGCGCTCACCTCAGAGCCGGCCGGCAGCGGCGCACGGCAGCGCCCGCCCCCGCGCGCTCACCATTGGCGGAGCCGCGGGCCTGCGCCTCGCCGAGTGGCCGGCGCGCACGTCAATCAGACAGCGGTTAGAAGGGCGGCCCCGCCTCCTCTGGTGCTGCGGGGTGTGCTGGGAGTTGTAGTTCCGCGCGGGCGTGCGGCCTGTGCCGGGCTGTCGGGGCCCGCTGCCTCCTCTCGCCGTTCCTCGGGAAAGGTCTCCTGGTCCTCGGGCTAGTTCGGCCCTGACAGATTCTGAAAGGAGCGGCCTAAACCAGACCGTGCTTTTGCTGTCTTCTCCGGAGCTGTTGTACCTGAAGGTGGAGTGTGTGTGAGCTTCAGGGTGGTGCTACTCTTCCTCCCCCCGCCCCTCTCCCCGCACCCCCGTCCGTCTTCTGGAAACGTTTCACAGAATCACGGAATCAATTAGGTCGGAAAAGACCTTTGAGATCATCAAATCCAACCTATGACTTAACACCACCATGTCAACCAGAGTGTCATAAAGTGCTCACGCAGAAGGAGCAGTTAATGGAGTGCTATGCGGTGGTTACTGCACATTGCAACAAGCCAAGTCAGCCCGATCCAGTTCCTTCAGAAACATTGTGCAGCTTTTATACCAAGAATGAAAACCAACACCATGTACGGAAGACCACCAGGGGTTCCTAAAGACCCTCAAGAGGCCCTTCTGAGGCTCACTGGGCAAACCCAGGCAACTTTGTATCTAACACTTTTCTGATTAATGTATACACCACAGTATAAGGGAGATATTAAACTAATAGAGGGCATCCAAAGGAGGGCGACAAAGATGGTGAAGGGCCTTGAGGGGAAGCTGTATGAGGAGCGGCTGAGGGCACCTGGTCTGTTCAGCCTGGAGGAGACTGAGGGGAGACCCCACTGCAGTTACAAGTAGGGGTTCGGAGAGAATGTAAGTTCCCGAGTACGCAGCCAACGGAAAAGGGGACAGGGACAATCCCCGGCCGGGAAAGGGTGTAAAGCGTAGGCACTTTGTTGGAGGGTGTGTGTGTATTCAGCTCTGGAGAAGGGAGACATGCACCCGGCTCAGCTGAATCATTACTAATAAACAGTTTTCTTTTGCTTTGATGATTTTTGTCCTCATTTAATTGTATCTAAAAGTTAGTTTATTTCTAACCATCCTGTGCAGGGCCAGGAGTTGGACTCAATGATCCTTGTGGGTCCCTTCCAACTCAGCATATTCTGTGATTCTGTGATCCGTGGCTAATGAATATGTGTATCATCCTGAGGCAGGCATGCATGTTAGGCCAAGTTACCATCCGGTGCTATAAAAAAGTACTGCCTGCTTATTAATACTACATTGGTATTAAGGAGCTTGTTCTTGATTTTCAGTGTCGAGACCATGGCCATGTCCAGTCTTTCCTTAAACACCTCCAGGGATGGTGACTCCACCACGTCCCTGGGCAGTCCATTCCAATAGCTAATCAACCTTTCTGTGAAGAAATTATTTTTCTCAGTGTGCTTCCAAAAAACTGAGTAAAATTCATCAGAGCCATCGGTGTGGGAAATTGTTACCTGTTACCCTTTAACAATTACTCCAGATCCAATGTCTAACTCATAAACACTTGCAGAGGTGTTTCAAGACCCTCACCTCACTATCAAAAAGGGTTTTCCCCAACAGCTTTACCTTAGTGCAATGAGCATCTGTCCTTCTCTGTATTCTTACTGCTCTGTGTCTGGGCACAGCATTTGGGCTGTTTGTACATGAACTGGTAGCTTTCCCTGGTGATTTGTCTTCCCTTCTCCTCCTCTGGATAAGTAGTGCTGGAGATTTGTACTAGGTATGTTTTTCCTTGCCATCCCAACATAATCATCTCTAGGTCTTTAATTTTATTTAAATAATAAAACATTGGTGTTCTCTAGGGCAGGTTGGATGACCTGGCATGGCAGTCACCGAGCATGGGCTTTCCCTTGTTTCTGAGGCTGATGTGGAGGAGGGAGCCAAATGCCACCAAGCAGTGACTGTGTTACATGAGTGGTGAGCACCGTGTCCAGTGTCTGTCACATGGCAAAACCCCTTGGTCTTCCTCAGGTAATGTGGGCTTTGTTACACCTCCTTACATGTAGTGGCATGTGAAGGCTTCTGTGGTCTGGCTGTTTGCGCTGACATGGGAGATCTCTGGAATGTGCAGCTTCCAGCACTATAAATGTTTCCATATGAGTCTGTCACTGTGATCAGACAGGTGCAACCTCTGATTTTGTTACTCTGTTTTGATGGATGATTTCAGAGTCCGCCTTGTTCACTCAGGCTCCTCTTCTTGGCTGCAAATGGTGTAACAAATGTGTAAATGAATGAATCATGAATTATTCATCCACCTGTGTTTCCATGAAGGCATTGCTCACTCAATTATCTGTGTGTGGCTGCACCACGTGGCGGATGGTCCCTGCCACAAGCACCAGCTGAGGCAGCAAGTCTCAAGGAGCTGTGTGGCTTCACAGCTCACCTGGCCAATGGCATTGCAGCTGCTTTTGTAACACAAGGCTAACAGGTCCCACCAGACCCTTGACAGCTCTGCATTGGTCACCTCAGCTTTCCATGTATCACACAGGAATACTAGAGAATGTGCTCTAGAAGCCAGGGGCAGAGTGGTTCTGGGTAGGATCTGCTGTGTCCAGCATCAGGTTATGCACATTTGTCAGGAAGAAGGTGGTATTTTTATGTGATTCTGCGTATTCTGTTGCAAGAACCGCCACCACTGAAAAATCCGTAGGCTATATTGATACAAAAATACCAATATACGAATAAATTGGTATTTTCTTCAAAACACATTCTTCTACATTCCTCAAAACATTGATTCTGAAATGACTATGCATCAGATCCCAAAGTAGCAATAAGGTTACTTGTGATCTCTGAAGGCAAAAATTCCACATCTGGATCATTGAGATTCCTCTATTCCTCAGTCATTTCATTTGAGAGCAAAGAAAATATGGAGAAGGAAATAATTCTGAATCAGCTTGATTGCAGTTCAGTAAGAATTCTGAAAACTTGGTCCAAAATCATAGGGGAAGAAGCCTGCAGTATGATGGGGTTTTGAAATTTCCATGACCTCTATATCTGCTTAATGATGCCTTTTTTTTTTCCTTTTTTAAATTCTTATGAAAATGTTTAAGAAGAACTCTTCAGCCATGCAATATCCTAGACTATGAGTGTCAGCTGTTAATTGCTGGCTTCTGGAAAACTGAGGTGTTAGAGTCACAACTTAGCTTGTTGCTTTGGAATACAGTGCAAAAGAATGCTGAACAACCACAAAGGAAGACAAACTCCCTACCACAAAGAGTTTGTCATTCAAAGATATTACAATACCCTACTAGACATAGTATCAAAGTTCCCTTTTCTATGTAGTTCTACTTCTGTGATTTCTTCTTTTCACTCTCCTGTGTTCTTTAACTCTTGCTATGGAGCATGAGCCCTACCTGCATGGCCTTTGTGGACTACTATAGCATTTACTTGGAGTGAAAAATACAGCACATTTTATCAGCTTGTGGGTTGTGGAAGTGATCTTCACAGCTAGATGGCAACAAAAGAATTCCATTAGACCTCCTTCAATAAAAAGTGAGAAATGAAATGTTGTGAGAGTATTAGAAGCAGCTGCCTGACTAATGTCAGTGACAGTCTCCTTCAATTTAAATATTTGCAATAGTCATAATTAAACACTTAGTAACTGGCATTGAGTTAAAATAGAAATACATTACACAGTCTTACTGCTGGGCAGATTTTAATTCCGATTTATATCCTCCTTGGCTTTGTGCCTGGATAAGTTTTGTGATTTAAAGGCTGTTTTACACAGTGTAGAAATTGTCATATTGGGCAAATTATCTTCTAGGTGAGAATTTTGACTTTTTCTGGAAACAGCTCCCTAAAGAGATCAATGTTATGTTCTCCTTCCACTGTTTAAAGACTGAAGACATTTACGTCTGCAAATAGAGGGACGGTCTGCCTGGGTCACTGAATCTAGACTCTGGCTCCTGGAGGCTTTCACATCACCTAAACCTTCTAAACAGTTTTTCTCTCATCCTCTAAAACAGCATTGACACTGGCAATCCTCTTACATGGTTAGTCATGTAGGAAGACGTGTTAGGAACTTGGGATGGCCCTGCCTTCTGAAAAGATGCAAATATAAACAAATGTTCCTTGGGGTTTGACCTCATTTTTTCCTTTTGGAAAAATGAATGTAGCAAACCACGGCATAATATACAAAACCAGAAATACAGGTCTCGACATTCTTACCAAGATATTTGAGTTATGTGTAGGAGCTCTGATGATAAAGTTTCAGTTTCTTAAAGCTTTTGATTCTAGCAGAAAAAAATCATTATAAAATTAGTCATTATATCATTGTAAAAGAACATAAATTATATTACAACCCCCCCCCAACATTTTTATTCTATTGTGCCTGTAAGACCCACATTTTTCTAATCATACTGTAAAGGTGAAATAAAGAATAAAACTCAACCTTGTAGTAAATAGGTACATTGGGATATTTCCAGCAGGCCTGAATTTGTTCCAAATGTATTTTATTTTAGATCAGAGCGCAGGACACAGGCTTTGGCTCCACTTCTTGCTGCTGCAATGAGCTCCCTTTTCTGAGCTGCTTCTCTGTCCATGAAGCCGTGCTGAAGGATTCTGAACTGTCTTTCCCGACTCTCTTCCAGTTCTTTCCAATGGTTCCAGTGCAAAAAGTCCTGCAGGAAAGACACAGAGATGATCAGACTGCAGGTGATACAGTGGTTCTCTTTAGAGAATACACTGAACTTCTATTTGATAATCCTGCTGGCTGACAACATGGTTTGTTTGCTAACGATTGGGAAACTTGTTAACATCAAACTTGGCATGATGAATAGAAAGGTAAGCGGAGTGGGTTGCCCAGTTTAGGATGGCTTAAACACTGCTGCAACTCTCCACAAAACCATGGGAATGACAAACTGTTACATGCCTTGGGTGAGAGAGGGGGTGAGCATCCCAGTTTGGTGTGATGGGATGTGTGTGATAGGAAGCTGGGAAAGACAAGAGTTGGAGACAGGGTAAGATGCTGTCTTGATAGGATGAGTGTGTGGTGGTAAGAGTGGGAAGGCAGGTGTTGAATGGATGAGCCCTGCTCTGTGGTAGCAGAACGTGTGATAAAAAGGTGAGGTCAAGGCCACGGCTGGAGAAATTGTGCCTATGCAGGAGGCAGGGTGTTGCTATTGCCAGCCATGTATGGCACCATCTGCCTCTGCCCCCTTGCCAGTGCTGGCAATTGAGCAAAGGTCTGTGAACAGCAGGTCTATTGCAGAGCTTTTCTCCTTATGTAATAACCAGACCTTGCTTGACACGATTCTGGTTTTCTGGGGGATAATCTTTAAGAGTCCTTCTTGCTTTTTACGCTCCATTGTTTTTTCTACAATCTTCTTCTGCAGGTTTAAAATGCGTTCATCTTTCACGGGCCTTTCACCAGACTGGGACTTTTTCTTTTCTTCTTGCCTGAAAAGTCAAAAAGAAACAATGAGAAGGTAAAATAATATCATCCCACAGAATAAGTCCATGTGAGCACATATTACCTTGGTAATAATGAATAATTGTTCTTGCTTCTGAGAAGCAGTTAGACTCATATTATATAAATCATATATTTAAATCATATAACTTGCATGTGATACTCACAACTTGCCTCTTGTTGTTTACAGAACAGCATTACTAAACCGTATGGAATAATTTTTTTCCCACAGGATGCCATGATGACAATATCTGAAGTATTTCAAGCCTGACATGACCTTCTTTAGAAAAAAAAAAGTGCAAAACCTGGGATAATACCGCAGCTCTTTGCTTGTGCGAACTATGGAGTTTTCCTTATGTGATCATTAGTATTCATCTTGATTGCTGTATTCCTTGGCAAATAAAAGATATTCTTTTCTGTGTCATCCCAATGTCCAGATACAGAATCAATGGGATGGTGATGTATTAATTAAGGTTAGTTGTTCTGTGTGAGCATAAATTGATAGCAACATGTGCAGCATAAAATTAAGGCATAACAGAGAGGTTATTGGGTAGCCTTCCTTTTTCCCCCTCTTCTATTGTAGCCACTTTTCTGTCTTCTGGAATTTACATTTTAGCTGGTTTTGCATACTTTCACCCAAATGGCAAAATTTACTCACAACTTCTCCATGTAGGTTACACCATGTTACATAGTGACTCAATATCCAACTTTCATTCAACACTGACCTCGAATTTAGCTTAGTAAGATCAAATCGTAGAGTTAATATTGTATCATGAGAAGCCGTGATTCTCTGGCCAAATTCAGAGCTAAAGGAAGTTTCAGATCCTCCAAGGAATGTACACAATTGTATAGCCATGTTAGATCTGCTAGGTGCAGCTGGCAAAGACAGTTTTATAAAAGGTCTTTTTATGTTGCAGTGGTGCAACATTACAATTGCTTTTATTGGAAACCAGATAAAGACTTCAAATGGCACAGAGCAGAGTGTACTGGGGCACTGTCCAGCTGATTCTGTAGCTGTCATTCTGCCAGTGGCAGGACAAGTTTCACAGACAAGTTTCCTATTGAAAAGAAATGTTTTCCAACTGAACTGTTTCCTTATATCTTGGGTGTGTTCAGTATAAGACACACTCTTCTCAAGAATCTGGCAGATGGGGAAGAAGAAAGAAGTTCCTTCTGATTCTAAACCCACCAATTTGCCTTTAAAATGTGTCTGTATCAAGAATCCAAGGATCCAAACACTTCTTTCATCTTGGGAGAGATGGCTTTTGCCTGTCTTGTTAGCTTTATCTTTGCTTACAGGAATCTCGGTGACAGCAGGCTTTCTTCAGTGCAGCCATTCCAGACTAGAGATCCCCAAATCCTCAGGAACTGGATGAAGGGGAAATGTGACCTGTGTTACATTCTGAAATGTGACTGTGAACTCTAAATAAGGGATGCAGTTAAGCTTGGCTTCTCATTTCCAATTGCTTTCCTGAGACACTTCCTGAACATCTCTGCTCCTTGTGTCGTGCTGTCTGGTTAGGATAACATTTCCTTATCCTCTTTAAGACTGTGATATACTCTGCTACACTAAGATTAATTTTTAACACTATACTGTAAATCTAAAAATTGTGTACTATCACTTAATGTAATTGAGGACATGGGTTATTTCTATTTGCACTGTATCAAGGCGTTGCATTCCAAAGGATATAGGAGAATATAAAAGTACGGTTTTAAGTAAATACTTGATGATTAAATCTTGTCAGTTGGAATAAACAACAAAACCTTTCCTTACATGCAAATCCAGATTCTTGTCAATACAATTAAAGGAAATATAGCAAGAGGTTTAACATCCTGAAGCAGCAGCAGCTGCTTCTGTATTAACTTTGTAAATAGTTGCTTATTCCCAGAGTAATATTAATTCCTCTTCTACATGTAGTCTTGCATCAGTCATCTACACTATTCCAAAAAGCTGCCAATCCCATAGATTTTCAGATGCCACACCATATCATAACAGAAACTCCAAGAGGGGAAGGAATGAAAAAAGAAATTTTAAAATTCTGGTTTTCTGTTGTCAGTTGAGAACTTTGAGGACTCAGGATAGAAAAACCTCTTATGATCTCTGTCACCTCATATCACGTATTTCCTAAGGAAGGAAGGTAACAGCCAGTAAGAATGGGCTAGTACATAGAAAAATTCTCTCCAGATCAATAGAAAATTATGTGATAATTTATGAAAATTCTTCTTAGCTATATTTAAAAAATTGGGAATTTGAAGATTTGCACGGAGGTTTCCTCCTATAATCTATATTTGGCTCTTCATTTACATTTTCAAACTCCAGTTTTGCATCAAAAGTATAAAGAATATGACAGCTCTTAACTGACTCAATACTTGTAGGAGGTGGAGCAAAAATGACCACTTGACCATTCTAGGCACCAAAATATCAAGCAGGTAGGACTGTATAAGCTCGCCTCACAAAAAGGAGTCTTGAGCATTAAACACAAATATTTTTTTAAAGCATTTATAAGCATTTATAAGCATAAGAATTGCTTATTGTGCAATAAATATTTTTTTTTTAATTGCCTCATAGTCTCAGTGAGTAGGACTGTCTGTACTTCACAGTACCTTGCCTCTTTCTGTCCTGCACCATGTAATTCTAAGTTACTGCAGTTAGCAAAGTGAATGTATCTAACTGTTAACAATTCACTGTTAAGGCAGTGACTATTTTGACATTTAAGAACACTACACTATTAGACTGATTACTATTTTGTACTAATGTGAGTGATTTAAGCACTTAAAATCTGACTCCCTTCCAAAACAATTAACTTATTAAGCACCTAATTTTAGGTGGGGAAGTGATTGTTATTCATAACAGTGTTTTCCTTATTTGAAGTAAAAATTTTGAAGCTGTATAATCAAAGTTCAGTCACTGAATCACAGAATGGCTGAGGCTGGAAGGGACCTCTAAGGGTTATGTTGAGCACTCCCATCTGCTTAAGCAGAGCCACCTTGAGCTGGTTGCCCAGGTCTGTGTCCAGATGGCTTTTGAACACCTCCAAGGATGGAGACTCCACAACCTCTCTGGACAGCCTGTGCCAGTGGTTGATCATCTTCACAGTAAAAAGTGTTTCCTGATACTCCTCTTGTCGTCTTAATGGTTACCACTGAGAAAAGCCTGGGTTTGTTTTTTTTACAGCATCTCTTCACATCTTCATGTTTCTGATCCATCATTGCTGATAAATTTCCCCCTTCTGTTTCAATAATAGTGAAGAACTCATTATCTCCTCCTCTTCCTTCTCCTTCTTCTCCTCCTTTTCCTCCTCTGGCTGCCTTCACACTATGCCCACCCTTTCCCAGTTCAGGCCAAGAGAGAGGGGTTACACTCCTCTCAGTGTGTGTGGTTAGTGCCCCTTGTCAGGGAAGGGTTTGAGCACTGGCAGTGGCAGGGAGAGAAAGGAGTGCTTTGCCATCTTGGGAAACACACCGTCATTCGTAATCCAGTGCTGAGAGCTCAGCGTGCTACACCATTACCCCAGTGTGAGATGGGGATGTAGGGAACTTTTGAGCCGGTGGGAATCTGTACATCTTTCTCACATACAAGGAAGTCAAGGAGGATTAGTGCTACTCTCCTCTGATAGCTTTAAACCACGTGAATGGTCAGAGCTTGCAGTCCCAGACTTTTGAGTCCAACACAAAGTAACCCCCCCCAAACCACAGATAATGTGGATGGAGGGAGCCTCAAACCAACTGGTTTCATCTATTGTGTGGTTTTTAGGGCATTAGATTGCTTGCAGTAATAGATGTCCCTCAGTGGAATGAAAGGGAATTGTACCTCAAGTATGCAGGCACGTAACTTGAGTACACTAGCATGTATTCAAACACACAAATCTGCTGGTGCTTGAGTTTGAAAGCTGGGAACAGAATTGCTTGTCCACTTCAAATGACAGTGCTGATTTTCAAACTGTGTGAAATTCTAGCAATTAAAGGGACATCCTGCATATATACCATCCTGCAAGCACTCACAAAGCCACTGCTGTGATGGATGTCATGACTTGCAGTCTATTAAAGGCCAATGTCTCTGTAATTTTTCATGTTCCATTTCCTATTTTGTTTAATATAGCTCATTATATGCTTGCACAATGTGCTTCTTTTGTGCTGATGTATGTCTGTAAATGATATTGAAAGAACCCTGCCTAGTAGGAACCCGATTAAACTCCAGCTGTCACTAAAGCAGGTTTGTTCAGCAGAGTTTAGCTGCTATACTTTAGCTGACTAGCAGCAGCCTTCAATGCAATTTAAGATCTAACACATAATTTTATATTGATGCATGAGGATCAACTAACTTATGAGGACCATTGGTAAGATTTGCTATTCTATCCCTATAATGATGAATCAATTCTGTAAACATAAAAATTTTACATCTCCTGTGCAACATATCAAGAATAGAACCCAAACAATTAATTGCTGATTTGAGAGGTATTTCAGGATTCAAGATCTGCAGATATGGTTTAATACACAGAGCCCATAGTTTCTACAGAGAGAAATAAAAACTTCATGAAAGTGTCTAGCATTTGTGAATGCCATGGCCAGCATGCAATATTTCTGTATTAACAGAAATAACACCAGAGATTTGGATTCTGGATGAAAATGCATGAAACACACTCCCAAAGAACAACATTTTTGGTATACTATGATGATGCTTTTTATAGGAGTTACTTCGAAGTTACACACATAAATTGCCTAGGAACCAAGAAAGGAAAATGTCTTTTAACATCTATAATGAAAAATATTTCTTCATTTAGAAAGCAAACAGGGCTCCATTAAAATTACTGAGACAATAACTTATCAAGAATCTGACCAGATTGACTGATTGATTCAGAAGCTTGAAATGTAGTGTATAACTGAATTTGGATTCTGCTATCTTTGGCATGCTGGTGTGTTCTAAAAACCATTTCAAATGACAGGGAAAAAAGTAAACCAAAGCTTCTCATTCAAGCACAGCTTATTTTGGGATCAGAAGAGTTTCAGTTCTGAATTAAACCAAAGAGTGTAGTTTGAAGGAACCCAGCCCTATACAAAATTCACAGACTGCACATCTAGCAGAACAGATGATTCTTTAAGCAGGTACTAGTGAAACAGGTTTTATGTAGCACACAAGATCTTAATGCTTAGTTTGCATCTCTAGTGGAAAGCAGTGGCTTGAGTTGCTCCCACAGGCTTTCACAATACTGAGTGTTTAGCAACAAGAGTATATTTCCAGCTCCAACTCCATTTCAGGTTCTTAAGTCTTAAAATCTCTTCTTGATACATGTCATAGAAAAGAAGGTCACTGATCTGTGCAGTCAATCCACTGCAGCTGCAGTTATTGATTCATTAAATACATTAAACTATCTCTTTAAGTACTAACATAGTAAAACTGAGTCTTTGGAGATTAACTATCAGCGACAAACCAAGTTAGAGCTGAGACGAGTGAAAACTATTTAAAGGACTACATCAATACTGCCTTCTGTAACTGAGATGTAGAACTGGATGATAAATGAATAACATGAACTGAACTCTGAGAAGCCACCTTCAGCAATAAACATGAATCTTAAGACATGTCTAAAGACATATGTTTGTAACCTGATAGAATATGTTTTTTGAATGTCAGCCTGAACATCAGTTTGCAAAATAAATATGGCAAGACAAGGACTTACCTCTCAAAGCCACAAAAGGGAAAAGATGAAAGACAATTTGAAACAAAACTGTGGCAGATATTTAAGATGCAGTAAAAATGGTATAAGATCAAGAGGTGTGCCATGTTGTACATTTTTACACAGGCTTTCTTCCTGCTCAGCTTTGTTTGCAAAGCGCTTTAACTTAGATTTTAAAACCTTTGTGGAAGGGAAACTGTCTTCTGCATACATGAAGCATCTTTGATGGTTATGGATACTTTATGACAATGATTAATAAATATTGTAATTAATAATAAATATTAATAATGAATGCAGAATTTGATCAGAGAGTCTGTAAGCAAAGAATTTCCTTTTTGATCTAACGCTATAATGTACTTAATTTCTAACTTATTATTGCTATCACAAAATCTTCCTAAAATATTTTTAACTTCTAGAATAAGACCTTCCTTTTCACATTACAGATGAAATTCAAGGAAGAAAACTACAGCCCTAATATTGGTTTAGATGAGAATGAGAAACAACTTTAAGTGGCAAGCTAGAATGATTCTAATAACATCAAATTAGTTCTGATTAGCTGAAAAGGAACAGAAGAAAGGTAAAACTTCTTTCTAAATATATATTATTGGCTCTGAATCTTGGGGCAATACTGTCGACACTAGCCTATGGAGTGTCTTCAACCATAAATGATGAAAAAGATTTGTTAAATCTGATGAAAATTATTTTCAAGAATTAAAAGGAAATCCTGGCCCCAGTGTAATCTTTGACAAAAGTCATACTGATTTATAAAAGGGCTGTATTTTGCTCTCTCCTTCTTCTCTCCTCAAGGGCTGGCAAAATATTAACAAAGTTGCAATGTCTTAAATGTCACATGCTGTTTTATACTGACTTTAAAGCAGCTGCTCGTCCAAGTTCTGCTCTGAATTGGGAAATCTGGGCCAGTTTGTCTAGAAGAAGTTGTTCCTTAGCTTGTTTTTCATGAATTATCTGGTCTCTCTTCTCTTCTTCTGCTGCCTTCTGTGCTTCCTTGAGTAGGGCGAGGCGTTCACGTAGTTCCACTACTGACATTTCACCAAATAAACCATGGCCACCAGTCTAGAGAACACGAAATATAGGTTTAAATAACACTGTAAATACCAAGGGGAGAGTAAATGAGTAAAACCAGAATATTTTGATTGTGTTCCAATTCATGCTGAATGTATTCTGACTTCCAGAAATATAGGGACAGTCCTAAACCAACTGGTATTTAAAAACTGTTTTTGAAATCTAGAGCATATCTTTCATAAAACATTAAAAAAAAAATTGAAAAATGCATAGAAGATTAATCATAAATACATTTGCTCTCAAAAAACCTCTACTTGACTTTTAGTTTTAATTAGACGTTTGAATTTTAAAAATGTGTAAAACTACTTTTTTTTTTAAATGTGTGAAACCAGAACAGACTTTACACTAAAAAATATGCATTTTTTGTATTTATCTATTTCCAAAGTATGCATTTGATCTATAATGGTATCTACTATTTTAATCTGAAATGACTAGGACTAAATAATGCTTTATACCGAGAAAATTCAGATTTTAACGCCCAAATTTAAAATATTCAAACCTGAATGTTTAATGAAGGCTTTTTAATATCCACTTTGCAATGTGAGTGATAATGAGATTCTGAGATCTAATGAGAGACTTCTGCACCTTAGTTTGCAAACAAAGATGGATCATCTCCAAACAGCTTTGTGAAGGCTTTAAATTTTTGGCCCTTGCTCGTATATATACTTTTCCTTTGTTTCAAGTCCACCACTAAACCATGTCCTTAAGTGCCACTTCTCACCTCCAGGGATTGCAACTCAACCACTGCCCTGGACAGTCTGTTCCAATTACATGACAATGTTTCCTGGGAAGAAATTTTTCCTAGTACTCAATATAAACCTCCCCTAGTGCAACTTGAGGCCATTTCATCTTGTCCTATCACTTGCTACTTGGGAATAAAGAAACACTCACCTTGCTGCAATCTCATTTCGCTTGCATGTATGGAAAACTTGCATAAACCCACACAAATAGTGAGCTCCTGTGTAGCTTTCTTTGCAAAATTTAATCCATTTCACTCCAACTAATATTCTCTTGTCTGTCTAAACATAGTTTTGGTACACACCTTTGGTGCATGCCTTGTACCACAGCATGTTAAAAAAAATCCACCTTTTATTGAATACTGAGTGAGTTGTTGACAGAATAGTAGTGACCTTTCTGCTTGTGAGCTTTTCCCAAAACTGAACATGAAGGGGAAGGAAAAGAAACTGGAAAAGAGAAGGATGCTCCATTGTAGATAGATGCTCAGATGTTCAGTTTGCCTTCAAGAATTGACTGCAATTCAGTTCCTCTTCTCTGGTCTGGGATGCCATCTAAGCTGTAGAGTCAGGTGCTCATCCTCCCAGTGATCATTCTCTGGCTCTTCCGAGCCATGAAACAGATGGAAAGCCAAGAGAGGTGAAGAAGACAATAAGGGGAGTGGGGGATAAGTGGCCAGGGGCAGTAAAGCCACAAAATAGAATATGACAAGCAACCAGGCTTGGCTTTCTACTGCTGTAAGATTTCCAGCAGTTTTGGTCTCCATAGCTTCTTTTCCTAAAGTTCCAAAAGTTGAGTTAGTAAGAAGAGATCATCCCTGTTCTTTCACCTAAAGGCCGGTTGTGCGATATTGTCTCAGTGGTTTCTGCTTCCATGCTCTGCATGTCTGCCAATCACCTAAACAATGGTCACCAGTAGCATCAGTAGACAACTGGTAAAAGAGTTCAGTGTTATGCAGGCTTTGTTTTTACATAAAAAGATGTACTTTTGAAAAAGATGTACTACCATAGGTTGATGAAATAGTATTATGGTTGTGCTGGGTTGACAGTTGGACTGGATGATAGTGAAGGTCTCTTCCAGACTTGATGATACTGTAATCTCCTTCTCAGTTTTCACTTTAGAGTGATTTGCAAACAGTAAGTGCCATAATACTTTGCTTCTAGTTTAAACTAGTCAATGACCATTAAGCTGTATTCACAGGAAGTGAAAGGGAAATGTTTTGCAAAAGATATATATACCTATATATCTATATCAATATATATATCAGTGTTAGTGTTTGAGCATGACAAACAGACACCAAACTTGTCTAGGAAAGAGAATTTGCTCGAGGCATAGAGTGGTAGAAGCTGAATATTTTGAGTGTCTGCATTTCAAAAATGCTCAGTGAAGCCAGTGAAATAGTTCCTAAAATAAGAAAAGTTCCATACTCATGCAGTAGATACTGCTGATGTTCAAGCAACTTAAGTGCCCTCAAGGCAAGAACTGATACTTTAAAAATTATGAGAATGAATGGGAATTTTATGGACAAATACTTAATTGCACTAAGCCTGAAAAAGCCTTTTGTAGAAAGAAAAACAGGGCAAGCTATCACCAAAAGTGTACCAATTCACTAGAGTGCTACGGTAACAGTCAGTATAATGGAACAGTGAAGTTGTGATACAGAATCACAGACTGATTTGAGTTGGAAGGAACCTTAAAGACCAGCTAGTCCAAACACCCTGCCATGGCCAGGAACATCTTCCTGACCAGGTTGCTTCAAGCCCCATCCAGCCTGGCCTTGTACACTTCCAGGGATGGGGCATCCACAACTTCTCTGGGCAACCTGTGCCAGTGGTTCATCACACTCATTGTAAAAAGTGTGTTCCTAATGTCCAATGTAAGTCTACCCTCTTTCAGTTTCAAACCATTTCCTCCTGTCCTGTCTCTTCAGGCCTTGGTAGAACATTTTTCTTTTAAGTGCCTTTATAGAGTGAAAAGCTGCTGTAAGGTCTCTCTGGAGCCTTCTCTCCTTCTGGTTGAACAACCCCAACTCTCCAGCCTTTCCTCACAGCAGAGCTGCTCTAGCCCTCTGAGCATCTTTGTGCCCTTCTTCTGGACCCACTCTAACAGGTCTATGCTGTTCTTGTCCTAAGGACCCCAGAGCTGGACACAGCACTCCAGGTGGGGTCTCACCAGAGCAGAGCAGAGGGGCAGAATCCCCTCCCTTGACCTGCACCATTTTACAATTTTGATAGAAAAAGTGATGACATTTCCATGTCTGACTACATCAAACAGTTATGTCTTTGCAGCCAACACCTTGTGACTGAGTCATCAGGGTAACAAACGTGCAGTGAGACCATACCAAAGGCTCTGTTTAGTGTTGATGCAATGTGCCCTGAAGCAGTAGAACACCTGTATGTTTGAGTACCTTTTGGCATTTCCTTTACTGTGTCTGTGGTGTACAGACACAAAAAAATTCTTTGTATTTTTTCCCCCCTGCTTCTTCCATTTTAGTTGAGTAACATTCTCCAAAAATGGGTGTAGGGAGTCTGGGTTTGGAAAAAGAGAATTGCCTTCTTTGGCTGGAAAAGAAGTGGAGAACTGATGGCAGCAGCCACAGAGGCAGTCAAAGACAATAAAAGGAAGATGGAATGTCTGGGGAGTTGATTTTATTCTTGTTCACTTCTTTCACACTTGACATTAAATGCATTCTAAAATCTGATAAATGAGGTGGGGGGTTTATCTGATGGTTGCAAAGACAGGTAATTTTGGAATCAATGAATGGCTCAGTTTTATTCAGAGGAGCAAGAGATAAAACCGAAGCATCATCTAGACTGTTCCAACAGCCCCATGGAAGGAAGACCTGTTTCTTCTGTATGATTTCTGCAGACTAGCAGGGTGTTTTTTGTGTTCTTTATTTTGAGTACTCATGAAAGAAAGGAAAGGAATAAGAAAACCCAAAAGCATTCTATTACTTAATATTGCTAGTGTAATTTTATATTACTCTATGTTTTTCTTCTTTCAGTGTGGACAAGAAAAATGGAAAGTATTTTCAGCTAATCTGCTTCTGATTAAGTTAACAAATAAGATAACAGATGTCTGGATGCTGCCTAAGTCTGGGCATTGCAGAGCCCAATCTCAGGCATATCAGTTGTTGTGCATCAACAGCAAGTCCAAGAAGTTTGAGATAGTGTTACTATAAACTGTAGACTTACACAAGTCATTAACTTGTGTATATTAGTAACACCTCAGAAAGTTTTGGGTTCTCTTGACAATCTCTTTCATATACCTGAATGCTGACAGTTTTGAAAGCAAAAGAAATTAATTTTGCTAATTACCATGGCCATCACCACTACAATATGAACAAGTATACATAAGTCCAAACTTTGTGTTGATCTAGTTCTTACCCAGGACTGACAAATCTTTGAATCTGTGAAGATGGATAGAACATCTTGTAACCACTTTCCAGCCTCTTTTTGGAAGATAATGGAAAACCCAGACCCTATTGGCAAAATTCAAAGAAGGTTCAAAGGGCCTAAGATTTCACTTGCCATCAGAATATTCTTCTTGATAAAATTTTTATTTTATAAACTTTGTCAGTGTTCCATTACAGATCTAACTTTTGTCATGCACTATGACAAAACATGACATCTATGGGGTCACTTTGTACCAGTCTGTGGTATATCTGCATGCAGCACACAGTCCCTTTGAATGTGTGAAAAATACACAGTACATATTTATGTAAAAACAGTCGTTTTTCCTTTTGAGCTTACCTCTGTTAAGTCAACAAACTTGTGTTTGATGCTAGGTATAGACTCAATAGCTCGTATTTGTTGAATTAGTTCATATCTTTTCCTGTTCTTTTCCTCCTCTTCTTCTAAAGCTTGCCGGAGAAGTTCTTCACTTTCTTCACAAACTTGCTGAACTGAAAGATAAGAATTAATCTCAGTTAGCTGTTTGCCTATTTTAACAAGTAGTCCATCCGGACGAAATTCATATCCATTCATGAATAATGATAATAATACTGATCTAAAGGTACTTGAGGGAACAGTCTGGCTTTGGTGGGAGGAATCATTAAGGAAACAAGTGAGTGCTTCCCACCTCCACCATCTATCCTTCTATTCAGCACATAAACATACTCTATACATACACAGACACTTTGAATTACTGCTTTGTAATTTCTGTTCTCATTTGTGCATACTGTTTCATTACTTAATAAAAGGATATTATACAACAGAAAATATCCATAGTCTTTCAAGCTATGTATATCCTAGAAATAACTGAATTGCAAAGGTTGGTAGGCTCTGCTAGTCCACTTTGGAGTGGCTAACACTCTCTGCCTGCCTTAATCTTCATGAATACAAATATGGAGATACACAGGCAGAGAAGTCTGCTCACCAAAATATGCCCACCTAGAGGCAGTCTGTTCATACATTAGATGTTACATGGCACTGCACTGGATATGTACAGCCATGTCAGCTGAATGGCCTGGACTTCACTGGCTAATGCATTAACTGAAGCATTTTCTTTAAGGATAGGATGAGTAACATTATTTCCCTTCATCCTAACGACTGGGCTATCTTGGATTTGCAACATCCTTCTCCCTTGTGATATTGTCCTTCTCAAAGATGACTTTCCTTAGTTACAGTCGTCTCTGGATGGTCTTTTCTGGAGAAGACAATAATCTTGAGCCATGATTCTTTCATGGCAGTTGTCAGGCAAAATAATATGAATCACAAGAATCTGAGCTTCATAACTGCATTTGACTAAAAGTAGAGTCATTTACATTTGGTACTTTTAGGTGGAAGGGAAACTGGTTGCAGAACATTAGTGATGTATTTCTCCCATTTAAACAAAGAGTGATTCCCATGACCAGTAGCTTAGAATTTCTACCCATTATCAGCTGATTCCTGAATTCATATTCATACATACATGGGAATGTATAGCCTGGATCTTTCCCTCAATTTCACTTTCCTTTCTGTAAAAATTGTAATTGGCCCACTAAAAGAAAGATGAAGTAATTTGGGGATATTTAGCATCACCTCTCATTTTTCTGGCAATATATAAATACCTATCTGTTGTTTGTATTCCTGGATCTTTGCTTTTACTTGCTTTACATTCTTGTGTCCTTCTGCAACCTGTTCCACCAGCTCTTTCATTTCTTTCTGTTCCTGTAGACGTTTCTCTGCATACAGGTGCATCAGCTCTGCTTTCTAAATCACAAACAAACAGGTGAATACAACTCCTGATAACTGGTGATCCGAGTGCCTCAAATCACTGAAACAGGGCAAGGACAATTGGATTCAAACTATTACATAATCCACAAAAGTAGC
The DNA here is from genome assembly GCA_013399875.1 of Gymnorhina tibicen. Taxonomy (NCBI): domain Eukaryota; kingdom Metazoa; phylum Chordata; class Aves; order Passeriformes; family Artamidae; genus Gymnorhina; species Gymnorhina tibicen. The sequence goes on along the minus strand of VXAZ01010275.1, from coordinate 2,404,981 downwards.
AAAGGACGTTGGCTGGGGACAAGATAGAGACCCAGATTTAAGCTCCCCTCTATGTGTTTTATTTACACACAACTGCCTTGCATGACACTTGTACTGCTATTTTCCATGATTCCTTCCTCCATGTTTCCAAGAGCAGACAGAAGGAGTAATTTCTGGATCTGTTTGTGAGATAGCAAGAAGTGTGCAAATCTAATATACTGCTGGTTGTGTGCCTGGAGGAACTTCTTGGGCCCAAGTCATAGCTCTGTAATGTGATGTCCACTTTTAGGTACCACATTCCTTTCTTTGTTGGAGGAAAGGAACAAGAAGCAGGAGAATGTATTTTCCCACACGATTCCTAGCTGTTCTTCCTGTTTTAGATGGAAGACAGAGTTTTAAAAGAAGGAAGAGGGTCAGCACAACAGCTGAACATTGGTGAAAGAGCAATTGGTGCTCAGTACATTTGGAGATCTGCATGTGGATGAAATGCCCTGCTTGTTGACAAGCAAAGGGAGCTAAGTGGAATTGGTCAGGTTAGAACAAGTTTTATTTGTACATCCCCAAATCTGTTCATTTTGGGACATTTCTGCTAACAAATAAAACACATATGCTCTAAAGTTGAAGTGAATATAAGAATTGCAATAATTTTGGAATGAGTGTGAACAATCACACTATCCTCAGTTGTACACACTGGGGTTCACTTTAAGTTCTTGCTATAGTCTTTCTAAACAAACATGAAGACTCAATGCCAAAAAGGATTGAAACATTTTATAGGACAGAAGAGGAAATCAATAAGCAAATTTTCCTTTTGTAGCATGGTCTTTATGAAAATTTTGTACATTTTTGGTCCCATTTTATGCTGCTGAGACACTGCATAGACATTTGTGAGATGGTCAAGAGACAAGTACTGGCCTACAGGGTGTAGCAACAAACTGGACTAAGAAAAGAAAAGCCTGTGATGGTGGCTATGAAAAGTTTAAAATCTATAGTATTTGTTGATTCTTGATCACCTTTTTTGTTTATAGAAAAAGCATTTTTTTGTTTATAGGAAAAGCACTTTTTTGTTTATAGGGAAAATGCAATGTGATTTGTGAAAATAACAAAAAGATCTAGCAATGATTTTGAGAAACTGTGATTTGCCAGATTGAAAACAGTGTGAAAATATTTCTTGGCATAAATACTCAATCTAGATGGATCCAAAGAGGGTTGTCTGCCCAAATTTTCCCCTAAGAGAGATCTAGGTGTGTCAGATAATATAAAGTAAATTGAATTATATCAGTTTAAGAAAACAAATTCTTTTGTATTTGTGGCTCTCATTTTAACAAGATAAAGTAATCAGTTATATATGGTTGATTTTATTGCTAATGGTGCTTAGTATCTCAGTATCTGTTCAAAAAAGATTTGCATAATGACAGAATATAGGGGAGCATACTTTAACGTTCTGCTTTTATTCCATTTACTTCATATGTGTTAATCAAATCAAACACTTGCAAAAAGTACTTTAATGCATAAGCATTGCTGTATCTGGAAGTTATAGCACTCTTTTTCCTTTGTTTGCAGATTCCAGTGAGTAGAGACACTGCACAGAACTTTTACACTTTCTTATAGTATCATCTGTGCTATGTTTTGCACAGATTGGAAGTCAGCAAAATTTGAGCATCCCTTTATGTATTACCTCTTCTCTCAATAGATCAGCCTTCTTCTTATTTTCTTGAATTACATTCTGACGGGCTAGAACTGCCTCTTCATGACTCAGTTTTCCTTGAAGCCTCCTACACTCTATTTCAGCCAGCTGTTCTTCCAAATCTTTTCCACGCATCTGTTTCTGCCATTCCAAGAATTCTGATGGGTCTCCAGTCCCTTGTTGCAAATTTTCAATTCTGCAAGAGAGAAAAAAGCCCTGCCTCAGTTCGTAAAACATTTCCAGCAGTCTTTGATAGAAAGTGTTTGATCTCTGCGGAGAAAAAAGGCAGTCATCACAAAGTCGTTTGACAGATACATTTTAATTCCAGTCTAAGAGGTGTTCCTACTATGTGGAAAGCCTGAGAAAGCCAGACTGGAAGAAAGTGCATGAGGGCATGGACCCGAAAGTTTTCAGTAAAACAAAGCCCCAAGAGAGGGCAAACTTTAGCTACGTATGGATTCTCATAAGGAGCAGAGAGAATCAGGCTAAAGGGATGTACATTTTCTGAAAGGACTGCTTTGCTTATAGCTAGAAAGAAAAAGTAACTCTTCTCTTTGGCAATCTTCTTGTCCACTTTAACAGAGTTTACAAAAAAACATCTGCGTAACACTATTTCTGTTTTGTATTTTGTCAATTAAATAATATTGCTGTAATGAGGCAAAGAAGTATTCAGCTGTTAAGCTGAAAGTCATAACCCTATTTTTTGTGCTCAGCTGAGAGAGAAAAGCATAGCAAAGCCCTGGGGCAGGCCCATCAAAGTCCTGCAGCAGAGGAGGGAATGAGCCAATAACTAGGACAAGACACAAACATGGAGTGAATTGCGTCCCACTGCTGCTCCCCAATGCACATACCTGTGATACATCTATCTCTGTATCTCTATGTATTTATCTATATATATCTGTTTTGTGTTAAATGCAGCTGAAGATTAAAACTTGTTAATATAAAATAGTGTCAAGTTACAGGGAAAATCTATTCCTTTGCTGAGTGGAACACATTCTGCCAGCTAGAGTGAACAGTAGCATATGTAATATGGAAGAACCTCAATGTACATGAATAGCTGATAACAGAACCTGAGTGATGTGTAATATCTACCTGCTAGAATCCTGATGCATGAACCAAAACCTGCTAGGTCCAAAGACCAAATCCAAACTTACACAGTCTTTCCAGGATTTAAAATGCTAACTATATTTAGTGCTTAGCCTGCTAAGCCAGGTGGATTAGAAGTAATACTAATGCAAGATGACATGATATAGTTTTATCTTTGTGAAGGTTTTTAGTGAAAATGTTCTGTGATTCTAGCTATGGAATACAACCTGCAGTGGCCATCCAGGAGTCACCCTCTCCCTAGTCAACATCCTCTGGAAACCTGTGTTGCTGAATAAGAATTGTTTATGCCAGAGGAATCCTTATGTCAGAATTTCTTAGAGCCCTAAATGCACCAAAAGGACCTGCAACCTCTTATTACCTCCCTTCCTCACCACCATGGATTCAGTGCTTGTGTTCAAAGACAGCTCTGTTGCAGTGTGACTGTCTAACTTTGGATGGGACTGGAATGAAAAGAACTGTGTGAGGAAGAGCTATGAGAAGTCCTGGTTGGTGTGTGTGTAGTTTCTTCCCAGGAGACACATTTAAGCCCATGTTAACAGCCTTGGCCTTGTTAAGCTATGCCGTAGGTCAGCCTGCACCCAGCCTGGGGCTGAGTTGACCCTGCCTGCTTGACTTGGCTTCCTGGCTGGACCTCGGCCCAGACTCGTCCCTTTGGACTTTCATAGCACCCTTGGCTGACCCTGCTGTCTGTCCCTGGATCTGCCCCGCTGCCTGCCAGGGTACCATGGAGCTGCTGTCAGTGAGGACACTGTCCCTACATGTCCTGCTGTCACTCTCAGATCTTGGCTTATCTTGCTTTGAGGAACAGCACATTCTTAGTGTGCTATATCTTACTGTGATAGAAATGGATAGGTATTTTTAAATACATATAAACAAGTTCCAGTATCAAACTTGGAGTGTAGTTGACCACAACCATTGAAGAAAATGGAGATATATGAAATTATTTGGCTTAACATAGGTGCATCTTGTACAAAGGATGCAGAAATAGATGTGTATTCGGGTCATTATTTAGTCTGGAGAACTGGAATAAATGTAAAAGTGATCCCTATTGGACTTTGCAAGTGGACACTAGCCAGACTGCCAAATCAGAACAGAGTAACACTCTAGAGCATTTACATAAGAAGAATGACTTTATTGTAGACTTTCTCTTCAATCCACTTCTCTCTTCATTTGTCAATTGTTTTTATAGAATAGAATGCCTTACAACAGATCCATTAGTTTAGTTTACCTGGAATTTACTTAATTATTTTTAATGTGGATAATTATCCTATATCCAAGGATGTGAAAAGCAGTCCTGGCTGTAGTCATACCTTTTGAGCTCCTCTTCCAATTTCCGCTGGTAGAGGGCACCCTCCCTCAAAATAGCCGCTGTGTTTAATTTAATGGGTATATTGTCAATCTGTCAGGGAAGAGAATGTATATTCCATAGTTAGTAATGTAAACCGTAAAACAGAGTATAAAAACATCTCAGTGGGTTAAATAAATTGACCCAAGACAGCATAAATTTTGCTTAAAGCATTCATCTAGCATTAATCTGACATTCACAATGAAACTGCATGCTGTTCATAAACCACTCAGGCTGCTTAAGAAATCAGCAAAGTCCCCCAAGTGGATTATAAATTTGTAATCACGCTTGGACCATGTCAAATCCCATAGAATGTCTTCACTTCCTTTCATATTTTCCAGTGCTTATATACATTGTGTGAAGGGATTCCATCTGTTTTGGACAAAGACAATAAACTGCCTCTCTGAAAGATGGTCAGTTAGACAAAACAGCGAAGTAAAATGTAAGCGGCAACTTTCATGGGAAGATCTTAGAAGCATTTTATAAATAATCACTATTACAGTGTAAAAGTATTTCCAAGACAACTGGAATCACCCATTGCCATATCCATTTTCTAGATAGTAGAAGTGAAGAACAGTTCTCAGCAATTTTCAGGCCTCATGGTGTAACTCGGACTAGATCTTGTGGCTGCTTTGTTAACTCTTTGAAGTATTGTTATAAGACTGACTCCCAGACAACTTCTAAATACTGAGGGAGGAAGGGATCAATTTCTCTGCCAGTTAAAATTGTTCTCCGCACAGGTAGGGTATTCAGAAAAAATGGGCCACCATTGCAGACACATGTAAGAGACCTGATGTGAACCAAGGCAAAGCAGTGCTGCTGGAATAAGAACTGGGATCATTCCTGCAGAAAACAAAGCATAATCATAACACACTTGACTTAAATCCAGACAAGTTCTGTGTTCAGAATTAAAACACGTATTTAAATTCCAAATTAACAGCTTAATGAGGAGCTGAAAAACAGATGCACAGAATCACTCAAACTACATACTGCAAATATTGTATGCACAAATATGAACTGCAGTCTCCTGAAATACACAAGCTAACTGGAAAAAGTGTGCTTTATAATTTATATTAATTAGGTAGGTTGAAGAGAGCAACACATTCCATCACCTAGAATTCATTAAGTAAAATTACTGTTTTTACAAAGATAGCATATTTAATGCACAAAAATTAATTACTTGTCAGTTTCTTGACAAAATGATAACTTGAAGAATTTAGGAAAATAATCCAAACCAATGTATTTTGGTTTTTTTGTTTGACTTACTATGATTTCTTAATGCCCAGTGACGTTCTACCTTTTGATTTGCTTCTCAACACATCTCAAAGCCTTCTGCATTATATGAACAGTTTGTATTTTATGCCTGTACTGTGTATAAAATGTTTCCTTAGAGCAGACATTTTTTCTGATACATATAGATGCTTTCACACTTCTGACAGTTTTCTGTGTATACAGATTTCATGTTCTGTATTTACCAAGTATAATTTGGATAGAGAACTGAACTAAGAATGATTATGGAAATGCCTTTAAGTTCAGTTTCACAGTTTATTGACCAGAAATATGGCTGTTTATTGAAACAGAAATATGTCAATATAGTCAAAATAACTAGGACTCCCAAGACATATGCAGGCAGGTATAAGTAAAATAACTGAATAGATTCTTCTATGTCATACAGTATCAAGGAAACTCTGAATTTTTCTCATTCTTTTCCTGTTGTGAGATAGCTTCCCTTTTTTCAAGGTGAGAAAATGGAAATAACTGGGAGAAACGTGGAACACTCTAATTGCTGTGGAAAAAGCTCATATTCACTACTGCCACCTAATGAACATGCAATAGCTTACCAAAACCAATAAAAATGTAAAGAGCAAATATGATACGAGTAAGAGGCAGGCTGAAACAGAGTGATGATGCATTTGTACTGTCTCATTCTCCCAGTGAAAAGGATGAATAGGTACTTTGGAACAGCAAGAGAAATAATTGCTGCTGCACATAATATATGTCTCCAAAATGAAAAAAAATATATTTAATATAATATGGGAGTTCTAAAAAGAGGAAAGCAAAATACTAGTTGGTTAAAACATTATATAATTTCATTAATTTGAAGATAGACTAAAATTTTATATATACATCTTGGATAAACCTTCCTCTTAGGATTTGGCTACTCAGAGAGTTGCACAGGCAGGAAGGCAACAGGAATAGAAAGTATTTTAAAAGTCAATAACAATATGCCTATCTCTGCTTGAAAGTTACAGCAGTATCTTGAATATCACCTAAACAACCTTTAAGGCAAATGTGTTTAGACAAGATAAAACTGTTTATGCATCTAGAGGAGATACCAGCAAGTTTTAGAAGTGGCCCTAATCAATGCCAGAGGATGCCAAATCCATAGTTTTCTTGATGCAATTCAGGCAGATGGTTTGACTCGTTAGTCTGCACTAAGATTTTATTATTTTATATTATCAGAAAGAGCAGTGGAATATACAGAGTTTTGAACTGAGCCCATGTAATTACAGATCATGTGTGTTTGTTTTAACGATGTAAATGCTCCTGGTTTGGGGTTTTTTTCTCCTTCTTTTTATGCAAAATGAACTGGGATCTTATTACTTTACTGTAATTTAAATGCTGCTGGACTGTAAGCAAACAGACTGAGTAGCTGATACTGTTACTAAAGATAACTTCAGTGTGTGATAAATGCCAGACAGGCTTTAGAAATACTTGCCAGATGTCCAGTCCTCCAAGCAGAGAATCAATCTTTTCACAGTATTTAGGAGCTGTACCTAAGTACATAGTTTTAAAGAGTAGGCAGACCTGCTCACAAGATATTTGAGATCACAATACAAGCACAGCTTTCACCTGAAATTATTCTGCATAAGAACTTGAAACAAATGAAAGGTGCCAGATTGAACTATATAAAACTGAAGATTATCTGTAGTGCAGTTATTGCAGAAACAGAAACGTGAGTTTTCATGTGTTACACTGTTAGGGCTGAACAGCTCTTTTTCCATGTTTACAATTTTCTGACCCTTGAAAATTCTAGAAGAGAAGCAATCAGTATAGTGGATTTCATGACCTCAGTATGTGTCTGAAGGAAACAAGGCAAACATCCAGCTTGATTGTATATTGTCTATCAGACAATCATTAGCTGGAATGATTGCTCAGCATTCTTTAGGATCTCATTTTGAAACAGCGATGTACTGATGCAAGATTCTTCTGTCCTTACGCTGAGTTCTTAAACCAAGGGTTTACAATTCTTTTATTGCTGGGGACAATTCTCATTTCATACTATTTTACATAAAATCTTCTGTATTTGTAACTGAAAGCACTGTTAAGGCAATATGGTTACATTGTGCAACTGCACACAGGGATTCCTCAGGGAACCAAAAGATTTTAGTCACCCTGACCAGCCCCACACAGGACCTCCACTCACACCATCTGCTCACTGGTCCGGGAGCCCCACTTACACCCAGAAATGGGTTTCAGTTCTTTCCCATTATGCTGGGAATTTTTCTACTCCTGGCTGTCTCTTCAGTTCTGTCTCCTGCTATCATGGACCTGGGTTGCTGTTGTGACTTTGTCTCCTGACCGGACTTTTGGGTGGACCCCAGACCTGACTTGTTATCTTGTTTTGTGCAAGGGTGACTTGCTGTCAGCAGAACCCATCACTGCCACCAACCTCCTCACATTCAGGTACTGTATCCTGGTTGGTGAAGGCACTGCCTGTGCTTTCATTACCTTTGGCTCCTTATTTCTCTTCCCTCATGGAGTAGCCCCACTCTTGTTGCTCCCTGACCATTTCTTTGTGGATTGCTAATGGTGCATAGGACAAAATCTATGAGCCATAGACCCAATCCATCCCATGCTCCTGGCCACAGACCTTACTGTAAAAACACGGATTTGAGTCAAGTTTCCATTACCACAGGATCTGCATGTGTGTCAAATTTTCAAGTACATTTGATAACAGTTCCTTAAAGGTTACTCACCTTGCTTTGGATCTTTTGAGCCTTGAATGCTGGTTTACTCTCCATACTGTCATATATATTCTGCAGTTCAAACCAAAAATACATTATTTCATTTCAGAAACAAATTTTCAATTATACAGCAAAAGATGTTAAGTATTTATCAAAACTTACACTTGAATATTTGTCTAGAGTAACAAATACACAGGGGACATACTTTGGAATTGTAATATCCACAAAAATTTGCTATGTACACCCAACTTAGTGGGCATATGACCATACAAAGGTAGGTCCAAATATTGACTAAAATAATGCTAGGAAGTAACAGTGATTCTTTGTTTGACTATGAAATATTACTTACATATATAGATTAATATATTCAGCTTTTAACTGCAATAGATACTGAGAGGACAAAATAGGATGTCAAAGCACACTTCATGAAATTATTAATTAGTGGTAGAATTCTACTGATGCTTGCTAATTTAATGATGTTAGCTATAGATACTGATATGAAACTGTCTGGTATCATGGGGATGAACACAGTGAATAGAATATGCAGCACTGATGCTGAAATGAATATATTACATGCATAGTTTGGTGACATAACCGTGAACTGGGAATCAACCAAAGCAAGAATTCTGTATGAATGGGACCATTATTCCCTCAGCTTGGCTGCTCTGTGGCATCAAAGTTAATGGAAAAATAATATGTGGATTTAGAAAAATATTGCCAGTTTGAAGATTTGTTGGAGCAGTTTCACAGAAAGGTTGCTTGTCTCAAAATCAGAAAAATAATAAAGCAGCACCAGAAATATAAGAAAAGGGGGTTGTGCATTATGCATACAAAGAGGCAAATGTTGGTACAGGGATGTGAAAAGACACTATAGCTATAAATCATAGCACATAATTTCTAAGCCCAAATAAACATAATTTTTCAAATACTCTAAGATATCTTTAAATACTCCAGGCATTTTTCATCTTCATACTGGGGGATTTTTAGGCATGTATTTTGTACCATACCTCTCTCTTTTCAGGCTTGATGGTTGCACACCTGAACTGGTTAGTATTTGCTTTCAGGAGCAGATCCTAAAATTAAAACAATTAACTTAAAGAGTGTGGTGCATTTAAATTCTCTAAGAATAATTTTACGATTTATACAAAAAACCTTGTAGCCCCAACCACTACATTCACAGAATCTAGAATGGCTTGGGTGGGAAAGGACCTTAAAGATCATTTTGTTCGAAACCCTCAGTCATGGACAGAGACACTTTCCATTAGACCAGGCTGTTAGAGCTTCATCCAGTCTGGCCTTGAACACTTCCAGGGATGGGGCATCCACAGCTTTTCTAAGCATCCTGTGCCAGGGCCTCACCATCCTCATAGTTAAGAATTTCTTCCTAATATCTAATCTAAACCTACCCTCCTTCAGTTTGAAACCATCCCTCCTTGTCCTGTCACTACCCGCTCTTGTAAAAAGTTCCTCTCCATCCTTCTTGTGGACTCCATTCAGGTACTGGAAGGCCTCAACTAGGTCAGCCCAAAGCCTTCTCTTGTCCAGGTGGAACAATCCCAGTTGTCTCAGCCTTTCCTCATAGGAGAGGTGCTCCATGCCTCTGATCATCTTAGTGGCCTCCTCTGGACTTGTTCCAACAGGTCCATGTCCTTCCTGTGCTGGGGCCCCAGAGCTGGGTGCAGCTCTGCAGGTGGGGTCTCACCTGAGCGGGACAGAGGGGCAGAATCCCCTCCCATCCCTGCTGCCCACGGTGCTTTGGATGATCCCAGGACAGGTTGGTTTCTGGGCTGTGAGTGCCTATGGCTGGGTCATGTCCAGCCTCTCACCCACCAGCACCCCCAAGTCCTGCCCAGGGCTGCTCTCAGTCTGTTCATCCCCAGCCTGTGTTGACGCTCGGAGCTGCCCTGACCCAGGTGCAGCCCCTTGCACGTGGTCTTGTTACAGCTCATGAGATTCCCATGGACCACTTCTTGAGCTTGTCCAGGTCCCTGTGGATGGCATCCCATCCTTCAGGTGTGTGAACTGCACCACTCAGCTTGGTGTCATCTGCAAATGTGTTGAGAGTGCACTCAATCCCTTCATCTGTGTCATTAATGAAGATATGAAACAACACTTGGTCCAAAGATGGATTACAAAAGCTTGACTTAGTATTTACATAAATTTTCATCCCTGATTAAAGACTTGAAGTAAGCAAGTATTGATTTTCTACACAGTTCTCTGGATGTTTGTTTTGCACAGGACATCAGGCCTTTGATAGATCTGCCCATATGAAACATGTTGCTTGTCCAGATTTCAGCGTAAAAGCATCATAATTATCTATGGCACATCAGTACCATTGGCAGTAACTGTTTCCAGATAGCTGACAAACAATGGCTTTGGTTTTGAGTTACATCAGAGGATTATGATCAGGGCATCACTGCACCAGGGACTGATTCAATAGGCACACCCTTGGCAGTAATTTCCCAGTCATTATAAAGGGGGAAGCACAGGCAACCACATTTCTAGTTTTTGGATATTTATTTTGGTTGTAAACCAAACCTCTAATCAAAGTTGTGCAGACTAGATTTTTTAATGGCTTTCTGGGCAGCAGCTGATAACATCAGTGTTTCTATAACTGTCTAGAGAGTGCCTTCCAGTGTTCTCATTCCTCACAGATGCTCGGACGTGGTTCTTACAATTACAGCCACAGCTTCTGCAAAAATGCTCGGAAACAAACGGCATTTTTCATGCATATTTCTGCTAGGACCCATCATTTCAGCTTGCTTTGCAAACAGTCTAGGGAACTGACCTTTGTGAATGCTTTGGATGCCTTTAATAACATTCCAGAAGTGACAAAAACTGCTGTTACTGCAGTTATAATTTCTGCGGGTGTTTTCCTTTGTTTCTTGTATTACTGTATTTTCGTTACTGACGAATGTGGCTGGTTGTTAAGTGATTTTACAGTTGGCATAGATTTTTGATGGTATAGGCACTGTGATATTTGGCTTTTCTTTTCCAGTTTTTATAGGAAGTTTTTAACATGCAAGTAAGCACACAGACAAATAGACGTGCTTTCCCCACAATATGGAAATGTTGTATTGTTTTATAATGAAATATCAAGCATAGGTAATGTGATGGGCCACCAAAAGGAATGCAAAGTTTATCCCCTTAGAATCTGTCACACATTAAAGCTTTCACTATAGTTTAGGAACAGAATCCAATGCCCCTCTCACATGGACATGAGGAGCGCCCAGAACAGTAATGAACGGACTTGTACTGGCTAGTGAAAACTAGAGTCAGGCATTTTCAGAATGAGGGTGGGACAGCGCTGATTAAAAGGTGTCACATGGCACACCTTTTATCAAGTTTGTACCGTTATTTGATTGGATATGGTGACTGCAGTGTGGGGAAGGGGAAAGAAAGTGGAAATGGACATTTAATTAATTATTTTCCAAGGAGAGGACAACAACAATCTGCTTTAACTATGAGCTACCTTACTGAACAAGATTCATGTCAAAGTTTGGATCAAATAGCTAGATCTGTTTGTATTTTACAGGCCCTCCCTTCTCCTGCTGTCTTAACACACAGACCATGTACTCTGTTTCTTTACAAACCAGGATGACTTCCCAATCTCTCAGTCTGCTGAAAGGAATGTATGAAGAGTATGTAAGAGTATGAAGTCTGCACATAAAAGAAGTCAGAATCTGCTGGTATTTTAAAACAGTGAATAACATGTGGTTATTTTTCAGTTACTGCAGAAAAAAAACAAAATACTGAACTTATTTTGTAATTTGAAGCCTTAATAAATAAGTGAATACCTTAAGTATTCACATGTCCTATGGGACTAGAAAAACTATTGTGAAGAAAAGAAAGTAATCATGTTTCTGCTACTTTACATGGCTGCTTGCAAAACTTCTGTTATGGTACTTACATACTGAGTAAAAGGTGGACCTTGGCTCAGACAATTAATAATAAAATAAAGAAGATGGGAAAAGGGTGCTAAAACAGAGTAGAGGATACAAACTTCATGACTCTAGAGGAAAAGCCATGAGCTGTTTAGGTGCAAAAGCAGATATGTTTCAGATAAAGTTCTAAGATTTGTGAAGATGAAACAATACAGAAGAACCAGTTTAGAAGAAAGGAAATAATAGAACAGGAACAAAATACACTTACTTTTGCTTTTTGCATATTTTTTGTTTTGATTTCTTCTAGTTGCTTTCTTTCCTTTGGAGGCTTATAGATGCTTGGAGGAACCTATGTTAAAAAACAAAAATCTCTAGAATATGAGATATAAAACATTCCAAGTGACACATGCTTGCAGCAATAAAAAGCTCATTAATTTTTACCATAGAACAGCAGGAGTAAATTTTTAAAATATTGATTCTTTTCTATTAATGCCACTCTAGAAGACAGGGACAGATTCCAGTTAGTTGGGATTACCCAGCTTTTCAGTCCTGTTCAATATAATATAACCCCTGATCAAAAGACCAGAGAGAAAGACAAACTTGAAACTAGTACAAAAAAGCTAAAGCAATAATAAATTCTATAGGCCCTATCAAAGGGAGAAAAATGTTGCCAGAATGGGAACAGTTCTGTTTGGCATTTCATAAACAGCCAGATAGGGCAGCTGAATAAAGTTAAGTTGTGGAGCTTTCTGGCACCCTGCGTGGTAGTAGCAACAAGTAACAGACTCCAAAGAAGTTCAGGGAAGAGAAATCCTTTGAAATTTAATAAATACCCAAGAACTTCATTGTGACTAGAAGGTCTTTGAGCTGAAATGGTAGGACCCTGAGAATGCAGTTGGAGAAAAGCAGCAGATGTCCCATCCCTCTGGCATTCCCAGACATCAGTGTTTAAGCACTGATGGAAAAAATACACTGGGCAAAATGGGCCTTTGCTCTGGTTTACCATGGCTGTCCCAATGTCCTTGTAAGGGAAAACCATTGGAGGTGTGGATGAAATGTTTGGAGATAGAGGACTCAGAGGGTCCTCCTAGCATTAGTCAAAGATTTGGGAAAGCAATCACACGTCAGCTAAAATGACCAGGACATGACTGGCTGTCAATGGGATCAGCAGGACACTAAGGACTTTGGGCGGATTTCTGTATTTGCTTGAGCAATAAATTTAGCCCAGAGTAAGCTCCACAGAAAGACTAGATGTCTCCTTCCTATGTGAGTGAGATTGTCTGACAGTTTACTGGACATCTGCCTAAATATTTATCTTGCTAAAAATGTGCTAGATCAATTAGAAGTTACGGAATTAATGGGAAAAGTATATATTCTGCATTGTACTGGAGGTCAGTTCAGGGAACATGGGAATCCCACCTAGTTTTATTTGAACTATGTAATGAACTATGCTTTCAAAAAATCATGAATCTGATGGACTTTCCCTTTGCTATGTGAAATCTTTATCTACGGGTAGAACAAATGCACAAACAGAAGAACCTAGCAATTAAATGCACTGGTGAGACTGCTCAAGTATTTTTGTGAGCTTTTAAAGTAAAGTAGAAGTGAAAGTATTTCCCAGCAGTATCTAAGAATTTTTATTATGCTTTTATGGATGGAGAAATAAAAGCCCAGAGGATTTGCAAAGGGTTCCACAGGCAGCGAGTATCAGTTTATTTCACTCTTCTTCCTACTCATGTGCTTTACCTGCAAAACTGCGCTCATCTGCCAGAGTAAGCTGAGAATCTCTCCTCAGAAACTGCTACGGTTATTCCAAGTAATTTAAGGAGGGGCCTTTTCAATCAGCTATTTCAAAAACATTCTTTGCCTTGTGATTTAGCCCACGGGGATGAGTACCAAGCAGATAGACAGACCGAGAATACAGCAATTACCCATTTGTTGGAAGAGGATCAAAAGTGACTATAAGTAAATTGTAAATTACAGCAACAGAGAGATCAAAAAAGGCCAAACTGTACCTACTTAATGTGAAAAAAGGGGGTTGGGAATAAGAGACACCAACTTCGCTTTCCCTGCCCAGGCCGTGGTCAGTGTCCCATAGCCTGTGTGACATCCCTTAACCAGAGGTTTATTTAGGGAGTAGGTACCACAGGAAGTTTAAGGAAGAACAAAATGAATAATCACTTTGAACTTTGGTACTCATCACTCTTCCATTTTTTAAAATTACTCGCATAAGGTGGACAAGGACAAGCTAATGTAATGCTATTGTATTATGGGTCTTTATTTTTATAGATAAGATTATAAATATATTGTTTGGTCTGTATATTTGCAAACAAAATCATCTGTATTCACCAAATGATTTCAGCCATTTAATTACTTTAAACAATCAGCAACTTCACTTATGAAGCACAGCTGAAATAATAGAGAAAATATCTAAAAAATACATTACATTTGGCTGAATGGTGTTACAATAACATTCCAGTGTAGCATTTTGTTTTACAATATATGACTAGCTTACAGGAAATCTAAAAATAAAGTAATTGCATAATCTTATTATTTTAGTATAGTGCTGATATTAAAAGAATGGATTTTGTTACTCTAGGCCAAAGTATGCAAGAAAGTTGAATGTGTCTAAATAATTTTGTATGTTATCAGGTTTATGCACCTGTCTCCATTTTTTTCCTTTGCAAACTTCAGGGTAAGGTACTCATTTTTCCTTGTAAAATTGTATTTATGAATTTGTGCATGCATATGGGCACTCTTGTGTCTGCATCCATGTGCATGTATGCCAAGGCCAGTGGAGACACAAATTTATAAGTTTTAGACCAAATATTTGGAGTGAATTATTTCATTACTGAATCTCAAAATTAAAATGCTTTTCCTTTTTACTTAGTGGTCCCCATTTTTGATGAACGTTTATGATGATGAGTGATTACTCTAAGCTTCTAGGCCTGTGTTACTCAGGACCAGTTACTTTCCAAGGCCAGTGGGGAATCTCATCTCATTATAGGTCACTAGGACAACTACTCTGCCTTCTGCAATAACGCACAGCCCAGCCCTCCCCTGTGAAGGGAGCGTGTGTTCAGTGCACAGGACGGCAGTGCCATCCCAGCTCCTGAACCCAATGTATGTGACACATCTCATCTTGCTTGGAAAGAAATGCCTTGAATAAAATAATACTAGAAAGCAATACCTAAACTTGTAATCCTGTTAATCAGAATGAACTAATTGCACCACAGGGATGCAATGACTTATTGCTCAAAATCCAGATGCCTCCATATAGTTCTGTACTGCTGTTCCAATGTCAAGCAGTAACTGTGGGTAGTGACTGCAATAGTCCCTGCTGATAAACCACGTGACAAGTCCTTTGACAGGTGCGTGAGAACCATGAGAAAAAATGGGTATCTCATAAAATGAACACCTTTGTGAGAAAATGGGTGAGAACATTTCTGCAGCAGATTATGGGATGTAATCTGGAAGAGCTTTATTTCTGTGCGTTCCTCTGAATTACAGACAACCCTCCACCATCCAGGAGCCACACTTATGGCTGGCTCTCACCTTACTGACCCTTTCTTGCCACCTGAGCTGTCTTTTCAGTCTCTGTTCATTTCAAGATGTAAATTGGTGATGCTGGTAACAATGCGGCAAATTAAAGTGAAGCTTAATTTGCTGAGAGAGGTACAGACATGAGACTACTACACTAATGGCTTTAGATTCACACAAGCTTTAAATTTGCGAACCTGGCCAGAATGTAAACCAAATTTAGTATAATCCGAACAACACAAACAAACTTCACTAAAGTTCACTAAATTGCATCTGCATTAAAGCAAATTTATTCTAAGAGGAGCTGCACAGCATAAAGTTCGGAAATGACAGCAACATGACTCATTCCTATACTGATTAAGTAGTTATTAAATGCAGTTTTTCAGAGCCTGGTATTAAGCTGTTTCAATGTAAAATCCCATTAACTGTATAACACACTACCATTAAATTGCTCTGCCATCCTAAGATGTAAATGGTTTCTAAGAGCATTCAACACATGTATTATTTAAAACCTGAAGTGCTAATACGAGGTGGCAGATAATGCCCAAATCTATGACTTCTAAGCTCACTTCCCACTGCATTTAAATACAGATGATTTTGCAGTCTTTATTAAGTTAGTCATAGCAGCTTGATCCCAGATCCTGTTTGCTTTACCCCAGTGAGATAACACCAGCTGTGGGTCTCTGATTTGTACCAGTGTAACTAAATCACAATCTCAGACAATAAGTAAAATAACTTAGCATTTCAAAGACAAATCTAGTCTCATTTTTACACGAACAATGAATTTCAACTGAAAAACCTTAATTTTAGAGATTCAGCATTAAGACAAACAGAAACAAAATTCCACCTTCAAGGAGGAGCCGTAAACCTAGAGTCCATCTCACTTCCAGTGAAACTGTTTCTCCATTCATTTCAATGAGAATCCATCTACAAAAATTCTAAATTTACGAAACATTTTTATTTGATTGTCCTTTTCTTACCTCCTTCAGTGCATTATCCATAGCAAACATCCTAAGCCGAGGACTGTCAGAAACACTCATAGCAATGCTGTCATCAATTTATACCCATTTTGTAGTTCTACTTCTGAAAGTCAAAAAACGACTACAGGAACCAACCTTCACCTTTTCCCTTGTTAGCTTATAAATTGCTTACACAACATTCACTGAAATGAAAATAATTAGTTTGTTGTTGTTTTTTTAAGAAATCTGACCTTCAGTAACACAGATAATTGCCAAAGTCCTTTTCAATCTATCAAAGTTTCTAGATTTTATATAATTGCTTTAAAGATATTATTAACTCCCCTACCAAGAGTTTGTGCACAAGCATAAAGGAAATTTAGTGTCTTTCAAAAAATAAATCAACTTACAGGT
This sequence comes from Gymnorhina tibicen, assembly GCA_013399875.1. Lineage (NCBI taxonomy): Eukaryota > Metazoa > Chordata > Aves > Passeriformes > Artamidae > Gymnorhina > Gymnorhina tibicen. The sequence goes on along the minus strand of VXAZ01010275.1, from coordinate 2,388,104 downwards.
TGTCTTTTTGCCAGTACTGGCAGAGGTGCTGGTGCAGGTAGAGGAATGGCACGTGGTTTGGGTACAGTCAAATTAAATTCCTTTGGCTGAGTGACTCTTGAAGTCTTGACAGTGGTGGTATGATTACTTAATTTATCTGTGAGCTGTTCAATCAGTTGCTGCATTTTTGGCTGCCACCTTCAAATAAAACCAAAGTTTTCAATTTTGTTTTGTTTTTCTCTTTCATACAAAGTTACACACAGTATATGAGGTTGGCATTGGTGCAAATTCTGTAATGCTTTCTGCCATTCAATTTTAATAAAACTGACCTATGAATCTGTATTCAGGATTTAGCTACACTGTGTTATTTCACCTCTTGAGAGATGCTATACATCCAGATTACTAGTGATGAAATAGCCACAGTTTTTACGGAATAAGCAACTATCTTGCCAGTTCATTTTGTGGCAGGACCAGATTAGGAGTCAGAAAAGCAGCCATCATAGACTAATTACACACTTAACATACTTAGATGAAGAGACTATGAACAGTGCCACATGTACCAACAGAGCACACGCAGATCAATCTTTAACACAGGCAATTCTAATTAAAAAATAGATGTAAAGAGTTTGGTGAATTCTCAAATGAATCCTCAGTGAGCCCTAGGGGCAGCCAAGAAGATTTTGATTTCTGTGTTTGGATTTGGGCTTGCATCAAGGTTCAGACTTCTAAGGATTGACAGGAAGATGCAGATTAAAGGTAAAACACAAACAGGGGTATTACAGTCTAATTACAGTGACAGCTTCATGCCAGTTATTCCTCTATATATGCTCTGTCCTTATACATTACACATGCAGGGGAGCTTTCCCAGAATTTAAAAGCAGATGACAATGCAAATTTACAGTAAGTTGTTAACATGACTGTTACCTTAGGTAGTACTGTCATTACAGGGTGAAGCTTGCAAGCAACTTATGCAAGTAACGAAGCTCCACTAAAATAAATAAGACTCTTTATATTAACCTCACTGATATTAGAAAGAAGAACACAAAGACACATTTAAAAGAATTTCAGCTGCTGAACTGACTAAATTCATCACTGCATCCTCAGACCCCTGAAGGATGTTTCAAACCCAGTAACCAGATCTGTCTTTAACATTCTCGTGTAACTTACATTGCCACTTCCAGGCAAAATGTGGGTTCATTACACTGAGTCTAAGTGACTGTGAAGGACAGCTCCATTAGCTCGGTGCTAATGAAACAAGCAGTGGCCTAAGCATCAGCCTGCATGAATGTGTATGTGCAAGAACTGTGTGGGTATGGATCGATACCTCTCTATCTGTATCTTTATACTATTGTAAGCATTTGTTATAACTACAATCACTACAATGGAATATTTTGAGTCAAATTCTGACTTCAAATACATCCTTGTGGTCCCTGTACAACTCAGGGGAATTCAGAGTAGTGCAATCTATGTTATACGTTTGCTAAAGTGAAAATAAACTACACAGTGTGAAAAGATTAATTCTAGGGACTTCGATAAGACAGAACCAGATGCAAACCCCTCTTCAGCTGACGTTGTTTGTAGCAGATTTTTGTTTAACATTGTTTTCCATCTTCTGGGTTAATCTATACTGCATTGAGAAGGATGTGTGACTGCAGCCACATTGGTGTAATTTATCTGTTCGGGGTAAAAATGAGAGTAAAAAGGGGCCCAGTAGGCTGCAGAGCTACTGTTTCTTCACATGAAAATGTTCCAGTTTGGCAATGGTACAGTTGCTACCATATCACCACCTAACCAATGAGCGGATGCACCTCAGAGCATTTAAGGTGTTAAATGGTGCTGTAACTGTGTAAATAAACAATAATTTTAGAAGACTTGCTCATATGCCTATCTGATTTGCTCAGAAGGGATTTTATGACCATCAGTATAAACAGGTCTGTGCATAAAGCCAAACTCAGGGAAGTCAAAGATTTTTTCAAATGCTTAATGTCATACAGATGTGGAAGTGACTGATGAAGCATGACTCTAAGATAATTTGAACCTTCTATTTTACTTTTTTTCAGAGTATAATGTTTTATCTCTTCAGGGGCATCAGGGAGCAAGTGTACAACAGCTGTGAAAGTACTTTTCTGAGAGAGAACCTTGCCTCTGGGGAAGTAAAAGGGATTGCTAAAGACTTGTGTAGACACGAAGGGTTCTGAGTGACTTCAATAGGAGAAACACTCTAACAGAAATGTGAGCTTTCAGGGGAAGCTTTTCCCAGCTTTTAAACTTTGAGGTGGCCAGAGGCTACTTAAATACTACTTACCTTAGCAGTGGATCAATCCAGTTCTCTTTTACGTACACTGAATCGTAGATGTGACTCCATTCATCTTTTATCCATGTGTTCAGATATGAGTCATTGAAGAAGAATCTAAGAAACTAATAATAAGTGGTTTCTCTTAAATATGAATGTTGAAGACACTGTGTATATAAGACTACAAGGAGATACTTGCTTTCACTACAAACACCACTGAAGAACTTGTTTGTATTTTACCTTGTAATTACAACAATAGATGCTCGGTATTTTTAGTTTCTTATTAGTTGGTAGACAGTCCCATCTCTTTTTAGCTCTATTTTGTGAAACACTAATAGATATTAAAAAAATATTTTGGCAAAAAAAAAAAAACCTAGAGGCTACAACATAGAGATGTGTTGATTCATCTTTAATTTGCTTCAAACACTGTGAAATGAAAGTTTTATTCAAAATTAATTACTACTGGAATACACTGATTCTAGTATAATTTTACAATAGAGTTTCAGAGGCTAATATACCCAAGGTGAACTTCTGATTATCTATAACCAGATGACCCATGAAGCCCAGAAATACATCGGGCCTGGCACTGCACCTCAATTATTTAAATTCTTTTCAGTTCCCTGGGAACCAGGCAGAGAGAATTGGTGAGAACTATAGTAAATGCCATACAAAATAGCTTCTTTTATCGAAATATAATTAATTGGCATATTCCCATTAAAAGAGAAGACTGAAATTTGGCACACTTATATGTTGTAGGGTTCTGCAAGCTGGAGAAATAGCAACTAACATTTGAACTTCTGTTTGCCACTGCAGTTCACCAGGAGGTCAAAAACATTTCTTTAATTCTTGAACTATTCAAATGGCCTTTTGAGACACTCTTGAAAAATGGCACTCAGATTCAGCCTGTGTCATTTACAGCAATATAAATTCCAAACTTGAACCTTAGCTCTTCCATTAACATTCTTGGAAATGAAAGTATAAGCATGACAGTGAAATAATCATAGTAAAAGCAAAAAATGCACAAAATAATGCTGACATTATGAGACATACTGGGAAGCACTGCACTGTCACTTTGAGAAGCTTTAAATAGAGACTTGCAGAGCTTATTAGTTTCGACTTGGCATCAGCCCCATCTTGTTTTACACAGAGCCATAGAGTTCTTTGTATTGAGTTTTTAGTTCTGCAGGACCACCAAAGAGCTTCTTAATTCAACTGTGGTGCCAGGCCCAAGGTGCCTCAGAACCCTGTGAATAATTCAGCTACAAACAATTCATATTTGACTCAAGGTGTTTGCTGCAGATGTTCAACAGGTCTAGAAAACCTGCTACTTGAAATCCAGAGTCTTAATGTGACCATTTCCAAGGAATTAACCTATAAATTTAGCCTTATTTTAACCTATTGTGCTTTTGGTAGTCAAAAGACTGATCAGGACTGGAGGACTAAATGAATATTACCCCCTTGGATTCTCATTCTTATCTAGAAACTACTGCTGCTCCCTGAATTTGCAGGTGTCAGCTTATCAACACACCATCCAAAAGAAGATCTTTCATCCCTGAAAGCTTGATTATAATCTAAGTGCTGAATTGTGAAGAAGTTGGGTTTTTTGATGCTTCCAGATTCCGTGGAGTTTAATAAGCATGTGGCAAGGGATGCATTTAATTGCATTGGTCTAGAAAGTGATTCTTGTCCTTACAGAGGATCTTCCACTGTAGCACATGCATATTGGATTAAATTTGTCACCTAACAGTAATCTGTACTTCTGCAATGTATACATACAATGTCGAAAGTCTAGACTGAATTCATACCTTCCACCAGAAAGGATGCACAGCGTAGACACTATTTCTACCAGCTATTGTAACAAAATTCTACATCCAGTTATCCCAGCAGAGGTGTGATTACAGTGAACATATCCCCTGCCACAGTACTCATTTTACGGGAAACACTGACTACACATGTTATTTATGGTGGTAGGTTGAAGCTTAGTTGATGGATAAGTTGCTAACCCAATGAGAAGGCTGGTAACGCCTCTGCAATCGCATATTTATAGGGAAGAAAGCGCGAAAAGTTTCACTTTGACCCTTGCCTCAGGGGCCGAGGTGCAGCCGGAGAGCCCGGGCCGGCCCCAGCCCCCAGGGAGAGGTGACCGAGACCACGCGGCCGAGATGAGCTGAGGCCGCCGAGACCCCGCACGGGAGCGGCGGGGCATCCCTGCATCCAGCACAGCTCGCGCCAAAACCGAAGAAACACCACACACCGCAGCCGACAAGGACACCCTTTCTTTCAAGTCAGCGAGGAAGGAAGAATAAAGTAAAGTCCTATGGGACGAAGCTGAACATGGCGACCCCAAGGTCGGAAACAGAGGGGAAGGGCGAGACCGCGTGGGATGGAAGCTCGATGGCGACTGGAAAAGAGGGCGGTCGCGCTTTGGGCGCGGAGCTTGAAAATGCTTCTTGCAAAGCCGTAGAAAGAACTTTAATCCATTTGGAAAAACGTGGGGGGATGGGAAATTCTTGTGCAGCCTGTGACTTTAAAGAAAGGCCCACGCCAGGCCACACAGAAGTTGTGAGAAGCTGTTAGAAATTCGAAGCAGAAAACCTTTGCTTTCAGGCTGAGATAACTCATCCTTAAAAGACTAAAACCCCATTTTCTCCTGTGGCCTGTGACTTGGCAGTGTGGGAAGACTGCGAAAGATTCATGGGAGAGATACCTTTTTCACTTCAACAGATTTTCTCCGGGCAGGACTGTTGGTTTGAGAAAATTCTGTGGCACAGTAGAAAAACCTCTTTTCCTTTAGCATAAAAAGACTCTTAGAAAAGGGCAACTCTGACCAAAATGCCATGTTCTTGTTTTGTTTTCACTTGTGAAAGGTTTGTGGTAAAGGAAGAGGCATTGGGAAAGAAAGGTGTTTAAAGGTTTGCTTTGATTTCTTATAATTTTCTTTTTTTTCCACTTCTCATTTTGTTGGTAATAAACTTTTCTGTCTATTGCAACTGTTTAAGTGTGGACCTTGTTTTGCCCCGACGTTTCTTTACACTTTCCTCAATAAATCCATATTCCCCTTATGCATATAATTGGATTTCGTGTGTTTGGCGTTTAAACCAATGTCAAACCACGACATTTAAGACTGTGGGTTTAAACCCGTGTAAACAAGTGTGTATACAGGGATTATAATACAGGATTGACTGTGAGCTGATACAGTTAAAATGAGGCAAACCCTGAGGTTTGAACTGGTTTCAAATTTCCAGGTATTCAGAGAGCTCACAGAAACAAATACTGCAGGTGGTGACTTGTAAATACTCCAGGTATTTTTTCACTAGCTTCCATTAGGCTGAACTCCTCTGTTTCTGTGTCCTTTTTTATAGCCTAGTCCATCCTCAGGGGCTTCAGTCAGTTGTCTGCTACAGTGCCATGTGAAACTACACCTCTGAATCGTTCAGCTCTCAGTGACTCTCTGTCTCCTAAATATTTGCTGTAATTATCTTTCACAAAGCAACTCCGCTAACTCTTCAAGGCAGATGAAATAGCAATAAAGGCACACAGTGATTTCTGGCTGTTGTATTTAACAGCTGGCCGTTACCCCTTGAGGCTCCCTATTGCAACACCAGTTCTGTACTAATTACTAACATTTCCCCTGTATTAAAACAAAAAGGTGATTATGTGATTGATAAATGCTATTATGTACTCCTGAGGTACAGAGGATGGTTAACTGTGTAATCAGATATCAACACTGATGTATATTTTTGTACTGTCTTAGTCCTCAGAGAAATGCTACAGTAAGGATATGCCACAATATGCGTCATAATAGAGAATTCTTGGAATGCAGCCCTGGAATGGTCATCCAGGCCCTGCAGGGATTGCAAATGGCAATGCAGGATGACTGGATATCATTTCTGACCAGAGGATGCCTGAGCCAAAGTCCACAATCTTAGTTTTGATAATCCGTATCACAGATGGTGATAAGACAACAGAAACTTTCATGTTTTGTGAACTGAATTGCTAGGAAAAACCCCTAATATTTCTGTTTTCTCTTGGGCCACATGTGACACAGGTGGAAAACCCAATATCAGCAGTCATTGCTTTTACAGCAGCAAAATGGAGCTTCTCTCAGATTTCTCCTTGGATGTTACCAGGCTCTGTCTCCTTAGCAAAGTCACTGGTAGTCATTTTGGTAACAGCATTATTCTGCTTACTTCTCTGTCTTGAACATTCCAAAAGTTTCACTACTCACAGAGCATGATAATCAAGATTGATTTCCCTTCTGGAAGTGGTGGAATTACACCAGCAATGAATTGTACCCATATTTATATTTTAATGTATACTCTGGCAGTAGTAAGACAAGTATGTATAATGAAAGACTGTTTTGTAATGCATTTTTACAGGTAGGCTGAATTAATATCTTACTTCTGAGAATTTGAACATAATATTCTTAACGCACTTTTACACAGTGGGATCGTACAGACTTCTAGAAAACAAAAATTGGGAAATTTCCTCATCTGGTATTATCTTTACATCCATGTAGGCATTTGCAGAGCTGAAATGCTTATATTCACAATATAAGCTTTTGACTCTTGAGTTAAGGAAGTAACTGCCAGAAACAGCATGTTCTGCTTCTCCATACAGATCAGCCACTGGCTGAAAACATTATTGACCCAACTTGGACTGGTTTTACCCACCATCCACCATGAGGCTGATCTTGTCCTGCTATTCCTACCTCATCATAAAAGCTATTATAATGCCCAGTTCTTATGTAGTGATATTCCTCCAAAGATCTCAGTTCTTTAGAACTGCTTTTAGAAGCAATCAAAACATGAAACAGAAAAAACAGGTTCTTAACTGCTAGAAAGAAAACACTAAGTATTTTGTATTTTTTACAAGGCAATTCAGAAATTACAAAGCTGTTTTGTCAACTTTTTATTTCAACAGTGTATTTTCTCTTAACACACAAATCCTTAAATTTTAAAATAAATATGGAAGAATAGTATGTAGAATAATAGAATACAAAAATAGATTTAAGCTAGCAAGGCATGGCTAATTTCTTAACAGATAATCACATTAAAGTTACAAGATTGTGTTTTATCCTATGGTTCTATAATTATATCACCATAAAAATTTTTTGAATGTATTCTTAGTATTACAGAATGAGAGCTTGTGATTTTGTGTTCAAGCAGATGAACATGTGTAAGTGAGGTAGCATTGTTATTTTGCCTAAATGAAAATATTTGAACATTCTTCAACCATAGGGAAACACTGTGACTTTGAGTTGAATGGATTCCATCATACAGGTCTTTGTGAGAAAGGTCTTAAATCTCACACAGGTCAACCTCATTCACCTGAAGACTATTCACTTGAATGAGGTTCATCTGTATGAACACTCAGCTTGTGATGTGCTGAATTTATTTTTTAATTAAAGTAAATCTGTCCTAGGTAAATATATGTGACTATTTTTTTCAGTGTCTTAACTGAACCAGATACAGTAGTCATCAGGCAGAATCTAGAAGTCAGCATCCTGATCCCAAATTTCTGATAACTTGTTGCTAAGGCTGCAGATCTGCCTTCTGCTGTTTTATCTCTGTTGCTGGGGGGACAAAATGCTGCTTCTAAATCCTCTGTTGCAGGTGCATTGATTTAATCTAGCATACTTTGGAGACAAAGGAACTGTTCTAATGCAAGAGAAGAAAAACTAGGTGCCATGGTGATGAGGATCTGGTAAGATACTTAAGCAAACCAAGTTAACATCTGCTATGATGATAGCAGGTGCACACCATTGGAATATGCAGCACTTCCCTATCAGAAAAGAGTTACTCCAGACGAGGAAGGAGACAATATCTAAACTAGAACATCAGGGCACTGATGCTTAAGCCATATAAAGCTGGATGAATGGAATCAACGAGAGATAACTGGCATGAAGTGGGAAAATTGTGTTGCTAGCTGAATGAGCTCAAGATGCATCCAATCCAGTAGCTCGTGTCTAAGATGTTTACCAAAGAAGGGGCTGGGAGAGAATTTTAGACAGTGATTTGTCTGTCTACCAGATTATGATAATTCTTCCAGCCACTCCTCTGTTTTTTCCAGCTGTTAATGAAAGATATATTTTTTGTCTCTGAATGGAATTAATAATAAGCATTCCATAGTAAGTCCATCTAAAACCAGACAACCTAACCTACTCTCTCCCTACATATTGCAAAGCTACTCTACTCATTAAAGAGACACTGGCGTCCACGTGAACATTCAAAGTAATAACTACAAGGATAAACCTTAGGCTTTTGAGTATTAATTATTAAAATTTGCCTATCTCTTTAATTCCATCTTTGTTATTCAAATAGCCTGTTTGGACTACGCTTTGAAACATCTGGATGATCAAAGGTTACAGATGCTGTGTCACCAGTGATTTTAATTTTTAGCCCATTTTCCTGAGAAAACAGGGCTTATGAGAAAGCATTGCTGCTCAGTTTATCCCTCTGCTCCTCTTTATAACATAGCTTTTAAGATAATTAGCACTTTCATTTTGAAAGAGAAGCAGAGGATATTTATATTTCTACAGTTAAAATGAAAAATAGCAAACAAATAGGGGAGCAAACCCCAAGTTCTTGACTCCAGAAAAGGACAGGAAAACAGAATTTTGTTGTCCCACTTTTTATTTGGCAGCAGGGGTTTGGTCAGTTGCGTGTTACACTGGGGCGATTGGTACTTGTATAGCTCCAAGCCAGCCAGCGTTTTTTGGGAAGGAGAAGAAGTGATGGAAGCACAATAGGCTTGATAATGAAAGTGGCAGTGAGTTGTTCAGGGGAAATACGAACACTAAACAGCAGGAACTGCAAGTTTCAATAGATTCACTGCATATGGAGAAAAATCTGTCTAAAGTCAAAGAAAGAATGTGAGCTGATGCAAGAGTTAGTGTGCAATTTAGAGGGACAACTGTAAATGACATAAACTGTAAATTGTGTGATTATTCTGCCTTCTCAGATTATATAAAATACATTTTAAATTGATCTTTGACTGAATATGAAAATCATCCTGTAAGTAAAGAAATTGAAGGGTTTTGTGATGACAAAATACTAATTTAATTACTGAATTTAAACAGAAAATAACACTAATTTCTCCATTTAAATTATTCTCAGAGTTGAGAAAAGCCATCTGATTAATCAAACACAATGAACAGATAACTATTTTTAAAAAATGTTTTGTACTTTGATTACCTTTTGCATTTTTGCAGTGTCCAAGGATTTCACAATTCTGCTGAAGTGCTGAAGACCAATATCTTCTAGTTGAAAAGTAGCTAGATAACAGATAACTATCAAAAGAAATATGCATTTAAAATGCAGCAGGCAATTCTAATAAACCTATACCCTATACTCAACATACTCTGGGATTTAGACTGTTACATTAATTTTAAAGTTTTGATAGTGAATTTTTCAACATATTCTGGTTTTAATGTTTTCAGAGATGATAGACCTTACTCTTCTGTTACAAATTCATAGATTATTATACATAAAACATTATAGATAACAAAGAATTTAAACATAAAATTTAATATTTCTAGTATTCATTTCGCTTTTTTTCCAAGTGACCCTTTTGCCTAAACTGTTGTAACCTTTGTTTTTATTCTGAATTCGAATAAAATCTAGTTTTACATTGTGAAATTCCAAACCTGAATCTTGCACCCTCTATGGCAAGTACACAGTTCAATGATCTTAGAAGTCTTTTCTAACCGAAATGATTTATGATTCTTTTCTATGATACAGGAAGAGGCACAGTCAGTACTGTGAAGTTTTAGTAGACCTGTAAAGTTCATGGGCTCCTGTATCAGCTTTCATTTGTCCACACTCACTTTGATCAATCAGGCTTCACTTACAGTGCAGTGTTTTAGCTGCCACCAAACAGTAATGGTAAAATCAGTAAATTCTGACCACTGTGCTGCAGCCAACTCAGTGTATCTTTAGGCTTCAATCTCATGTGCTTTAGTACAGCAACATATTTAATCAGTCTTAGCAGAATATACATATATCTCCTACAAGCTTTATTAAATTCAAATCTGCTCACACATAGCAACAGCCTTTATAAGCAGCTTTGATCATTTAAGTGTCAATGCAGCTTGGCAAAGGGAATCACAAGCAGCTTAAAAAAATGTAAGCCAATGACCTTAGACTCTCAACTTGTTGATAAAGGAAAATTTTCTGTGCCTACCCTCTGCCTATGATTAATGGAGGCTTTTGAGTGGACCAGTCCTGACAATCCAATTATAGCAACACTCAGCTTAAAGATATAATTTATGTGCCCCAGACAATGAAAAACATGGCTCTGGAGAAATGGAGACAATGAAGCATTACCATTTAGAATAAACTCAATACACTAATAATTTCATCCTTGACAGTTTAGGCTCCCTTTTGTTTGTTGTTTGGTGTAGATTTCTGTACTTTTCCAGATTGTGACAGAAGCAACCAGAATTGCCATAAAAATTTAGTAGCTTTTAAAACATAAAATGTAGATATATCAGATAAGTTTCTTTGTATTTTTCAACCACTTTGAATTAAATTGACTTTTAAATAGATCCACAAAGATTCAGAACTTACCTGACTTAGAGAACCAGTGGCAGGGGTATCTGTGATTCCAACTTATTTAGGGATTTGATAAATCAACCTCAGCATGTGTGTATTAAATACATAGCATAAAATATTTTTAAGTTCATTTTTCATGTACTTCTCAATACCTGAAATAACTTTGGGAGTAGTAACTACCCTAATTAACTAGCTCATACTATCAGATATAGTTGTATCATAACTGATTCTAACCAAGTAACTAATAAAATGAAAATAATTGACCTCACTCCTGGAGACAGAAGTCTAGTTATGTCATTGTGATGGTCAGTAATGAAGAAACCCATGCATGGATAGAGACAATTATGTCTGCACACTGTGAGACGTGCTGTCCTCAGCACACAGAGCTCTGTTACACAGTTTTGTATCTGAATGGCAGAGGTATTGGGTTGTATAGAGGACAATAGAAGGAAATCACTGAAGAATATTTTTAAAATGGATAGTTAAACTTCCAAGATGCTTCTTCCAGCCACTGATGCTATTTTCCACCTGCATCTTACCTGACTTTCTTAGGTAAAATTCCAATTAACACCTGTAAGAGTTCAGACTAAATAACAATTTCAGGTTTTAGACTTCACACCATAAGGACACTGGAAAAAGTCCTGTACTTCACACTGCACTAGGCACAATGACAATGCTTCCAATGTAATATAATACCAAGACCTACACTAGTAAAATGATATTTTTTAAAGTTTTGTGGTAAACACATTTGGTATTGTAAAGACAACTTACCTATATAGAGATTACGCTCAGAAATTGGGCAGTATCTCCCATCCTGAACATAAAAAGCATTGACTACTACATCCAATATGGATTTATATTCTGTGCATCCTGCTAGTGTATCCAATACAAATTTTTCTTCTGTCACATTAAGAGTCTATAGAGATACAAAATTAAAAATGATTAATGTATTCTGGAAAGAAAATGTTAGTTGTGTACAAAAAGCACAATCATTTTGAAGTAACTGGAAAACATGAACAGCAGTGGCTTTGGTAGGGCTGCTGCCCTTCCACTGCTGTCAAATAAGGGCACTCCTAGCAAACTAATGGCCCTTGTTAAGTAAAATGTAACTTTCTCCAGTGTTAAATGTTCATTTTATCTGCTGACATACCCATTGAGTTAAAAGACCTTGATGTGTGAATGTCAGCAGTTGATGCAAAGAAAATCTGAAGTCTCTGAGCTATGAGCAATGATTAACTTAGTCAACAGTATGAGAAAGTTTCAGTAAGAGTTTGGTTTTCCCTCAGGAAACCTCTTCTTTGTCAGTGAAGCCTGTGCTACTTAGGGAGACTAAACTGAGGGGAGAAGCCAGACAGAGACTATGGAAAAGACTCTTAACTGCTACTGAAACCTAACTTTGGAGAATATGACTAATTTAAGCTAAACCTGTGAGTGCCAGGATTCTTTTTAATGCAGACTGTTTCTTACTGTCCTGGGTTACAATGTATTCTATTACCATGAGCTGTTGAGACCAGGTATAGCAATGTTCCTTGCCTCCTCCCTCTGGACTATCTCCTGTTAATGGGCCCAACAATGCCTTGCTGTATGACTCAGAGGTAACCCGAACCTGGGCTATCTCCTGTTAATGGGCCCATCAATGCCTTGCCCTATGACTGACCATCCCATTGTGAGATGCTCCGCCCAGGGGGGAAGGAACCAAGCATTCCCACAAGGATAAAAATCTGGGGCCTAGAACAGCAGAAGCAGACTTACCTACTGGGACCCCAGAGGACAAGATCTACACCACTGGATTTTCCGAGGAAGACCAGACCCTCCTACAACACTGCTGGACCTTCAGAGGAAGACCAGACTTTTCAACAGAACCATCACTCCAGGAGGACTGCAGTCACCATCTAGTTGGACTGTTACCAACCCCCTGACTATCAGGGGGTCAGGTTTGTGCTCTGACCTTGTCAGTGGGTTGTTTTTTTGTTTGCGCTACTGCATTTATTTTATTTTTCCTATTAAATTGTATTTCTGACTTAGACTCTCTCACTAGTCTGCTTTCAAACCAGTACACTTACCCAGCTGCGCTCCTGGTCACTCGCAATGTTCAGTATTCCAAGAGAACAGGAGGGTCAGATGCTCTTGTGTGCCTTTTGGATCGTACCCTGTAATCCCTTTAAAAAGTCTGAATGCTCCTCAACTTTACAGAGGTTTCAAGCATAATAAATAACCTATGGAATATCTGCTACTATATGAGATAAACTTCTAGTATGAACCACCTTTAAACATTGCAACACAATCTGAGACCCAGCACAGTTTGTTATTACATGAATTGGAAATGGCCAGCTGAGCTATGACAAAATGACAAACAATGATCCTTCGATTTAAGGAGGCTAGACAAGAAGCCAAGAAAAAAGGCTAAGTGCATCTTCTGAAAATGTGTAGTCCACGTTTGATGTATGATCTCTCCCAGAGCTCTGAGGTGTGGGAACAACTGAACTGCAATAATGTATCAGATGAGACGTTCACCTTGCCTAGTAGGCTGTCTGCTACCCTCTTGATTGCTTTATTTCCCTAATGTGATTCATTTCTAGTTTATGGGTATTATTAGAGGCTGATGCATGGAAACTCTGTGAGTTTTCTGATGTGTGACACTATGCAGGGCTTTGAGATTGAGCAAATACAAGGCAAAACTTTAAAATTACCATTCTAGTATTTAAATGTAAAAATTATGCAGAAGAATTCAAAGTGTATTTTCTCAGGTTGTCATTCAGAGTAAGCATAAATTTTTTTCACTACTCCTGCTCAAAACTCAGGTTTCACTCCTTCTAATTTGTGTGTCATCACCAGGAAAAATGAGGAAAGAGACTGAACAAATCTTAAAATATGCAAAAAAAAAATTAAAAATATGGGAAGGATGGCCTTCATCTTGCTAAGCACTGAGGCAAAAAGTTCATTCCAAATATACCTTTTCTGGATGAAGATTTATGGAAGTTTGTCCATAAAACTAACAAAGAAAATTCATAAATCTAAGCCCCCATTAAACGATTAAATATATACGTATCTCATATTTGATATGAGATGTCTAAGAATTCACCTCAAAAGGCAAAAGCAAACCTAAATAACTGAATGGCAAGGTGAGAGAGGATGTAGTTCCAGTGAAAAGTAGGATTGTGGCATTTTGGATCTAGAACAATTGCTCCCCTTGAGCAAATGGTGTTGTTCATGGACAATCTGCAGAACATAGTAACTCTGGTAATAAACAGAAAGTCCATTGTAAAACTGGTCAAGCCTGTTGGAAATAGCCCAACAAAAACTCTCTCAACTATCTCTGCTAGAAAGCTAAAATTTCAGTTGTTTTCAAGATCTTTATTTGATTAGAATCTTTGCATTCACATTCTGTCTACTTTGATATAAAGTGCTATGGCAAACCTGTGCTTTTCAAATGTACTTTGGAGAGGTGGCCAAAAGTAGATAAACAGGTAACAACAGAACACCACCTGAGCCCAAATCATCTCCTATACAATAGAGACTAAAGAATAAAAATGTAATTGCTTGTCTACATTTTCTCTACTTTTACTGCTCTGAGTTAACAAGTCAGTTCAAAGTGTTAGGATGAACACAAAAGTTCTTAATCTTGCTTACACCTTGAGCAAGAATGTACAGAACCACTACATGGCCTTGAGACAAGCAACAGGGTGACAGGAAGTGCAGCCTGGGGACAGCTGTGCCTCACAACATCAGTACTGACTGGCAGTTCTGGGGACCACAGACCAAAAAGTCTTGTCGTGAAACAATCAGTTGAATCTGCTTTCAGCCACAGAAGGTAGTAAATGTTCTGTTTCTACATGTACAAATCGAGAATAGTTGAACAGCCTGCAGCTGTGTCACCTAAGGAAGTGATTTCATCACTACTCAAGCAACTAAACAAGACTGGGCAGGAGGAGTACTTGGATGGGAAATCCCAAAGATGAGCCAGTTGTTGGTTAAGCCAGACAGATAATCTAGTGAATCAAAACCCGAGCCAGTGCTTTAAACCAGCTAGGATACTCTCTGCATAGAAAGTGCACTGTGTCCTCTACAGATTTCATCACAGATATTTACAATTCATCTGCATATCTGAAATAATAATGGGTTTGGGAAAGTAACATGTTGGATAGGTATAATTTCTAGCACTAATTCCTAAACGCATTATTCTTTCTGTGGGGCTTTGTGCTGGGCTTCCTGTCAATGAGATGTATTTCAGGGTGATCCTGAAATGGTACAGTATGACAGATTGTATGTTTATAGCACCTTTTGTATGAGGTTTTCAAAACACTTTACTCGCATTAATTGTATTTAATGAGATTCCTTTTGGCTAATATAATTTTGTACATGCAGGAACTATGGCATGGAGCAAGTAAGAGATTTTCCCCAGGCACCACAGGAAGTCATTGGTGCCAACAAGAATTAATAAACACTAATTTGTGAGCATTTATTCTGTCCATCAGAGCAACCTCTTACCTTTTCAAGTATACTTTAACCACATATTTCTCTGAAACAACTAGCAGTTAGCTAAGTATGCAAGTATGTGTGAGCCCTTCAGCATAAGAAAGGCCAGATTATTTATGGGTGAAAGTAACACAGGCAGTAATCATCTTCTGTTACATTGAATATTAAAAATATCAGAAGACAAAACAGATCTTGAACAGCTACAAATATCTGACAGTGTTCTCTCTATGGCATTGAATTTCAGCTTTTTCTGATTACTAGGTGCTTAAGTTAAAAAAAAAGATTCTGTCTGAATTTATCCTGAATGATCTTGGGAAAAAAATGTGATTCTTGTTTGATTATGTGCTGATTGGTGTTACCTCCCCCTTTTGGGAAAATCCTAATACCTGTAGCCTGCTTCTATGGACATATTTTTCCTGCTCTCTGACACACAGCTGTAGCTGGGAATCAGTCAAGCTTCCTTAAGGAGAGAAGAGACTGTGTAAGAAGAGCTTTGAACACAAACAGCTTCCAACATGGGTTAGTACAAGAAATAGCATGAATTAAATGGAGAAATATCTGCAAAAGGCAAGCTTTGCCACCATGGGTGCGTCGTAATAAAGCTTGTTACAGTGGGACCTGTTTGAAGGGGCCAGAGAGATCAGAAAAGGAGAGAAGGAAAAGCTCTTCTCTCTGGAGAGAAAAAAGGAAAGAAATGTCAGCCATGCTCTGTTTGAGACTTCTCAGGCTAAGGATATAGTCTAGGTGAAACAAACATTTTAGAAAGAAGATAATATTTGGTGAAAAGATAAAATAACTTTCATCTCCTGAGAGAACTGTGCAATAGTGTGTAGTGAACTTGTCTTCTTCTAGGCAGAATGTGCACATTTTGCAGATACAGTCTGATTAGTTTAGAGTGCTTCAGATATCAGTGCTAGTCCTCTCCAAGGGTCTAATCAAAATGCTGTGAAAATGAAAGAAAATACTCCTACTGACATCACCAGGGTTTGGATCAGTCACCAGAACCCAGTCTTCTTTCTCTCTGAAGTCAGTGGGAAAAAACCCCTGGGATCTTCAGATATAAGTAGGAAAATATCCTGTTTCTACTATTCATAGTCTGTGTCGCAGTCACAAGCTAGTGCTTTTCATCTTCAGCAGACAGTGCTGACCAGTGCTGTACTAAGAGTACAGTTAACATTCTTTTCCCTTGTACTTAATATTAAATCCCAGAACACTGCAGAAAACTCAGATTCCATCATTTACTTAGAAAGTTCCTAATCTGCATTTTAACTAATAATACAAATTATACTTCTATAATTTAGTAGGATTTTTGTTCACCAGATCTATCATTCTTACATTACATTGTCTTCATATTTAAAACTAAATCTATGACTTTTGACATTTGGGGATTTTACTCACAATTGAGTAAAATCAGTTGAGTGGGCATGTGTGAGACACAGCTGAACCAGCACAAATGAGAACTATTAAGAGTTGTGCCAAATCACACCATGTTCTTCTGAAATGGGAAGCTCATAACAGGCTCATCTTGCTGTCAACATGAGAGGGATAAAGGAGCAGAACAGTGAATTTGGGGTGGCAGTTCTGGTTTTACAGAAATAAGCTTTTCTGTAGCTGGGATGTATGTAGGAAGGTCAATATGACGGGTCTGATCCTGCAACTCTAATTGAAGCAGATAATTCCACTGAAAAGAAAGTGAGTTGTTTGCATAGAGAAAGGCACAAACATTGCATGGTAACTCCTGTGTTAAAGTCTGTCTCTTGTTATCATAGCAAAAGCTTGATCCTAACAGTCAAAAGGAAGAACAATACCTGGGATGCTTCAGTTCGGTACAAAATGTAATCTTTTTTCAAAATGAACAGATGCAGTCCATTTTTATAAATGGTCTGATGAAACGATATCCTTATGTACAACATGCACTGGATGAAAGATCACTTTGGATATAGATAATTTTTGATAGATTTAAGTGAAGAATGCTTAATAAAAAGAAGGGGGTTTAGTACACAAGAATGAAGATATTATCTGGACGGCATCAGTCTGATAAAAGGAGTATTAAAAAGCATTTAGGAAGATAAACAAGGAGAAAATCTGGCCATTCAAATGAAGAACAAAAGGAACAGATGTAAGTTTGAATGTGAATATATAATAATTTAAAGATCTGAGACAGACTTAGGAATTACTTTAAGTTAATGTGTTATTCAGGATAATTCAAATTGAATTCTGTTTTAATAGCAACAAGTCACAATATTGAAGCAAAAACATTTAAGTGGACTTGTTTGCTTTTAGGTGGCTTGGGGGAATAATATGATTCTTCATGATTGAAGGTGAGGGCTTGTTTGTTGCAATTAGGAATCATCCATCATATTGCTAATGAATCTATTGTTTTATTGAAAATATTTGTAGTGAAAAACAAGTCCAACATTATGTTATAAACATTGTAAATTACAGTACAAGAAACACAAAGACTGTAGAAAACTAAATTACAACTCAAAGTGTAGTTTTCTTCCTGGAAGAAAATAAAGTGATCATTCACTGAGAACAATAAGCAGAAATTCCTTTTACAATGTAAAGGTTACATGTAGCAGAAATAAAATGTATTAACACCTCTAGACTGATTTTGATCGTAACATTCTAATTAGAGGAAAC
Source organism: Gymnorhina tibicen (assembly GCA_013399875.1). NCBI lineage: Eukaryota > Metazoa > Chordata > Aves > Passeriformes > Artamidae > Gymnorhina > Gymnorhina tibicen. The sequence goes on along the minus strand of VXAZ01010275.1, from coordinate 2,370,158 downwards.
TGCGTTATTCATCTCCCATTATTTGATAATTAAAAATCCTTCCATATTTCATCTCTTTTTCTCTAAAAACAAGAGGCTAAGAATGAGTGAGTTTTCCTAACTCCACTTTTATACAGAAGTCTAAACTAGGAGTTGGAACATGTCTTTCTTGCTTCCTGAGTGGCCTTGTAGAGAGTATGCTCTCTCTTGACACCTTGGTTTTAAAAACTGACAACTACCTGGCACTCAGCAGTTTGTTTATACATTTGTATCACACCAAAAAAACATTCTATCTTTATGCACACAGTGGTTCAGACAGAGCTGAACTACTGTCACAGTAATAGTTTACCTTTCTTTAACCTCGCTTTCTTTTCCTTCAGCACTAATTTTCTGATTTCCTATTTGTATATTGAAACACTGAGTGGTTGCAAAGTGCAACAAGTGAAAAGTCTATCCCAGTGGTTATTTGATGTGGTATCTGCTCGATCTACCTCAATTACAAAAATGCAGGCAAAGATGGGTGCTTTTCCAAAGCAGCACACAGGGATTAGAAGTGCAGCCATCGCTGCTGTAAATGGGCTGTGTAAAGCTAAATCCCACATACAGCAAGGAAGAACCATACCTCTGGAGAGCAGTATCTAATGCCACCATTTCCTACAAATAAAGATGGCAAACTACTTATGTACATCAAGGTATGTACTGACTTTGCTTCTGACTTCGGGCAGTCCCTCTGGAATGTACTCGGAAGCAGACTGTACAGCCAAATGTTTTCCAAGGGGATAAAAGCTTGAAACAAGATTTCCTGCACTGAGAGAATATGCTCAGGTGGAACACTGATATTTGAATAAAATTATAAAGATGCATTAAGAAGTTAAAATAATAATAATCAAGAGGTCGATTCTGCTTCTGCTGAAGTTGAGGGATAACCTCCCATGTTATTTGAGAGGAACAAGTTGAGAGGAGCTCACATGGCCTCATACATGTAACTGATTTTTGACAGAAAGTTGTCAAATTTTCAGGTTTTTACCTAACTATTTGGAAATATTAAGTAGTTTCAAACCAAATGCATGGAAAGAGCTTGGGATATATTTCAAAGTGGCACACAGGGGTCAGCAGTGCCTTACAAATTTTGGCCTTCTGGTTTTCTTAAGAAAATCCATGCACATTTTGCCAAGTGAAAAAGAGCCATTTGCATGTATTTTGTGTGAATTTAAACTACAGCAGTTAACTCCCCTGAACATTCTGTTTGCCCTTGCCATGCCCAGCCCAGGGCAAGCAGAGCTTCCACTGCAATACAGGGTGAGCCTGGGACAAGCCATGCTGGGTCAGTCTGGGAGCTCAAATTGGTAGAAGAGAGCCTGTCTCACCTTTTCTTCTCGGTGGCATCTGCCTTTTGTAGGCTTCAGTTTGAAGAGAGAGAGACATTTCTCATTTGATTTAAGTACAGTAGAGATTGGAACTGAATGTGCAAGAACTTTGAGGTGAGCAGAACAAGACCAAAGAGGTGAGCAGGAGTTGCTGCACAGTGACAACAGTACTGGAATCAACCACTTGAAGAGATGGAACGTGGACAGGTTAAATAAAGAGACCTGGGCAAGTAAACTTGAGGGCAAGAGAAAGGACAGGGATAGAAAGATGACAGTGCATAGAACAGAACTCAGTTTATCTTTCTCTGCCATCCACCCACTATTTGGCTAGCAGAGTATTCCAAACCTCTACTGTACAGCCATTGTGCACTGTCAAAATATAAAAATTTCTACACAGTCTTTATGAAAGACCAAAATATACTATTTCACATAATCATGTATTTTGACTTTTGTTTTAATTATTTACATAACCTTACGTGCATCTAGAAATTAAAAATAAAAATCTCGCTGAAGATTGATTATGCTCTGAACTGTGTCACCTTTGCAGTAGCACAGTGAAACCAAAAGAAACCTGTTGGACTTTGACCAGAATATTCAACAATGACCGATTGTATACTTAGTAAAAGATCTAATATGGAAATCTATGAATTCCTTCTTACTGTCATTTGCAAAGCAAGTATATTTTCACCCTGATGGCTTCAACCTGTTTTATTTCCTGTTTCTTTACTTTTTTTATGCATTCATATTGTGAAGCCTTTAATTTCAAAATGTAATTGTTTGCCCACTTTCATTTCTCTTGCTGTGCCTCGGTTCACCAGCTATTTTTACTGCTTTAGTTTGCAAGGATTCCCACAAGAATGGTCTTAGGCCGCTGGTAAACAGTTGACAGGGATATCTGGATCAAGAGAGATTGTGCCTTCCAGACTCCCTCCCGCAGGACTGCATCCAACTTCCTTTCATAACATATTCCCATTTATCACTGTCCTAGGTTAAAATATAGATGTATTCAAGTATTCTATTACCACCAGCTGTGGGCCATTAGNGATCGGAACCGAGATATGGAACATCGAGAAACATCTGATAACACTCCCCGGTGATATACAAAATAATCAAGGACAGGATGAGCTTTTGTCCACCTTAGTTCTTTGAATAGAACTCCTTCTTTGAATATGTTGAATAAAACTTAATCTCCAAAACTCCGAACTCTGCGCGAAACATAGTATATAAGCCCACTGCAAAAAGCAGCAGTTGTGAACAAGGGAGGTTTTGGCGCGATAGAGGTCAAAACCTGCGTTCACCCAGTTCCAACCCCGGGCTTGGAACTGTGGCCTTTTCGATCGTGGCATCGCGTTTCCGATATTTCGACCATTCAATAAATTTATGTTATTTTATATTACCGAATTTGCCTATGCTATTTATTTCAAAACTAACACAATCACGTACACAAATAAGAACCCTAAACTTCAGTCTAGGATGCTGGCCTCTCTCTGTGACATTTCCTTGTCGTTACTGTCAGTTTAATTTCAACAGTGCGAAGACAAAACTTCAGCGCTTTCATGCTACTTCTTTCCTCAATTTTTGGTTCTATTGCCATCCTGCCTGTCTGTCAAGCCCATAACTCCAGAGGTCATTTTTCATCCAGATTACTCCCCAGGATATCATTACCAGTTTATGTGCACATCTTCTTCACTTTCTTTGAATAGTATGTTTCAAATAGTATTTTCCTATCACTTCATAGCTAAAAATCTAAGGTAGTGTCTCAGAATTTTTTATTTTATTGAAATAAGTGTCTCTTTCGTGGGTTTAACTAACCCCATCTTAGTAAACCAACCATCTGGAATGCTACCATTGAGTTCATCCTGCTAGTCCACTGATTTGACCCACTTACTCCACCTACCATCTCACAGTTGATTCTAGCACATGAAACTGAAGCTGCCTGTCAAGATGCTTCACAACTCAGTTCCATTCTGCCTTTAATTTCTTACTCTTTACTGATGCCTTCCCCATTTCTGATCAGCCAAGGATGCCCATCCTCTCATTTCCTCTATTAGATTTCCAAAGAAGTAATTTTGTTTAATTTCAATCAGTTCCTACATATATTGCTCTTAAAATCTATTTTATTCTGACAGAGGTTTTGCTCTGCAAAGTGTCCTTGGCTCCTTGCAGTTCAGGTGACCACATGTGGCTGTCAGAGGTACTTATTTTGAGGATCTGGCACTTGACAAGACTGGCATCACAGTGGTTCTTGCAGCCCTACTGGGGTGCTGAACTCCCTTGAACATGTTCTGGAATGACTTGTATGTACTGTGTTTTTATTTTGAGGGAAATAAGCTAGCCCAAAATTGTTGGTTTCACCAGGAACATCCCCAGACAGGCGAACAATAGGCTAAGGAGGATATTTTACGGAGGTCATCAACAAGTTATGAAAGAACTAAACAAGACACCTCAGATATCACATTAGAAGACATAAAGACTCTAAACCATCCAAATACAATAAAGGTATGCATTAGGAATTAAACATACAGTGTTAACAATGACTGGAATCTGACTGCACTTTCAATTAACCAATTAAAAGAGTTTCATAGAACAGAAGATTGTAACTTGTAGAAAAGTCAAGTGTGATATACTGCATGCCTAAGTCAGTACATAAATAAATATAGAGCTGTATCTTGTAATGACTTAGATTTGGTCTCTTAGAAATCTGACTGTCCTGATTTTTGTCTGGTCAGTAGACAACATGAGGTTTGCTATTTGTCATGTTGCTGTCATGAGACAAACAGGCATGAATCTAGTCTGTGATTTAGAGCCAGGGTCTTAATCAGGATACAAACTGAACAAGTTTCTGCATGGGTTAGTTAATATTGGCTAATTGGTAAGTGACCAAGCTTGGAAATCATGTGCACAAAAATGCTACAATATTTTTAGGATCTTATGCCTCCTATGAAACAGAAAAGAAAGAAGTGAATTTTTCATTATGAATTTTAATCACCCATTTGGTACTGAAACAAAGCTGAATTTTATATAAATATAGATCTTACTTTTTACTTTCTTTGATAAATCCTGTGTAGTAAGTAACCTGAAATTAGCCCAGAGAAAGATTTTGGCCTTGCCTTTGGCCTCAGCTATCCTTCCTGTCCTTCCCCTTTCAAAAGGGTTTATTATGAAACTTTAGATTCATATTTCTCTAATGGAGTTACTGTTTCTTTTTTCTTTGTATCACCTTTCCTGGCCTGAGAAGAACAATGATCTGAAGACTCATTTTTATAAGTATTTATTTTGGCAACAGTGGTAGCTGAATTTACCTGCTCTCTGCCCAGTGAAAAATTATTATTTTGAAACTGGATCAGTTCCCTGATGTAATTCAGGATATGAATACACAAAGAGTTATGCCAGTACTACAAGGCAGGAGGGCAGGGTTGGAAATTAGGGTCTGAGTGGCAACAGTTTCAGAAGGCAAGCACCCAAGGAATGGGTGTGGAGCCACTGCTCAGCCCCTGGCTTTCATTTCACACCTCTGCGGTTTTATATTCTTGTAGTCATTTGTATTTATGCGAAATCAACGAAAAGACTATCTAACTGGAATAGCAGTGTTTATACCTTACTGTCAGAAGGGGAGATGAGCACTGGAGCTACATGGCAGTGTGGAATAAGGGCTCCAACAATGCCATTTGATAACACACGGCACACACAGACAATAGCAGTCTAAACAATATTACTGTCTTCCCTTAGTGATTTGCTAAAGCTGATTCAATCCACTAGCTGCCTCAGCACAAGTCAGGGTGACACTGAGGACAAAGCGATGCGAAGAGGTGACAGACTATGGTCAGGAAAGGATGGGAACTGCTTCAGCCAGAACAGATACAAATTGGCAAATCACGGGCTGGTTACTTGCAGTGTTAAATTAGAATCTGGTAGCTGATTTATTGTCACTGTCCTATCCCACTGTTCTGGTGGTCCTCAAAGCAAGAATACCTGATCCTGTGACTCAGCTTCCGAACTGCATTTGTACGTACAAATGGGTGGTGCTGTCAGAAACTTCTACTTGGAAGGAAGAAAGGAATAAGAAACTACAAAACAGCTTAGTCAGAAGTGGAACAGAAGTTTTCCTTATCACTATCTGATCCATTTTAGAAGGTTGTTGCTTTCCTGCTTTTTAAAATTTTTTATTGTTGCTATCCAAGCAGTTTTTCAACCCCTCTGATCTTTACTACCTTGTTTTCTGGTGATAACCATAAGAAATTTGGATTTTACTCATGAACGAAAAATGTCAGTGTAAGAAAAATCAATGGAAGTTACAACAACATGTTAGAAAATAGATACCATTACATTTAAAATCTCATAGTAACAAAGTAAACCGTGTAAGATGAACTGAAACTTAATATACCTGCAACATCATAGCTGATTCATTCAAGAAATCCTCCACGCTCTGATTTTCATGGTTAAACTTGTTAAGCTGCTGCACTATTAGTGCAATAAGTTCTCTATGGCTGACCATCTTCACCATGGAGAATCCTATAAATACAGAAAATCATTACTTTTTCAAGCCTCCTTCAGCTGTGGCATAATGCATGGTGATAGGCTCATGTATAGAAGTTACACTCAGTAATGTAGAAGAGAACATTTAGGTCAAGCTTTCAAAATCGCAGTTAGAACAGCTGACAGCAGAACTGAAAATACAGTACAAACATCAAAAAAATAGAAGACATAATTACATACTGTAAATATCTCAAAATATCTTAAGGATAAATGGTTACTGCACCAGGTTATTTAACAAAATATAATTAAAGATAATATAGAGAAAAGCACGGATTTTTTCCTGTGTGCCATACAGGTCCTCTTTAACACACTGCTCTTCCCAGTGAGATGCAACAGAAAGCAAAATTTTAGTCTTAAATCTCATCAAATGTTGCTGTCAACAGCCTGTTTTTCAAAATCAACCAAAGAATAGGAACAGAGAGGAATTATGAGGAAGCAATGACTGTTGGTCAGCAGGCTGGGCCGTGATCACAGCACTCTGGTGGTCTGGGCCACTGCCAAGGTTTCTAAAGGCACAGCAGTTGAGTACTTGTTATGTTTGATGCTTCGCTTGTGAAATGACTGGATTTTGTCTATCTCAAATGATGTCTTACCCATATGTCTGAGAATGTGTAGGACTGGTTACCTCGATTTTAATGTTCAGATGACAAGAACTATAATGGATTTGTTCCTACACATGCATATGTTGTTGTGTATGAAAGACCAATGACAGCAATAATCAGACCTGAAAGTCACTAATCTGGTTTAGCAATGGGGAAAAAATGAGCACAAAAGTAACTGTCCATGGTGAAAATAAAAATGTATTTTTGAAAATAGTTCTTGTATTTTATATATCATCATATTTTGATGTCAGAAAAGAATGTTTGATCAAGATGATTCATTCCCACTGTGGTAAACATAATTCATTTCTTGCTTTAAAATATTATCATAACATTTCCAGACACAGTGGTATTGTACTCTGCCTTTCAGCACTATCTTGCTCAGTAATAATTGCCAAAATAGCACTTTTCATCACTAATCTCAAGGCACTGAAAAAAAGAGTTTGTCTGTGATTATGTTCAATATAGCCATTTAGATACCTGTTATGATCAAGAAAAAATGTCCAAATAAAAAAAGAGTCCGGCAAAACAGTGTTGGATCTTGGCAAGGGATGGCAAACAGAAAGAGGCATTACTGTGCACGGGAATCACTGTAACTCCACTCCTTTGAGAATCATTTGTTTCTCAGGTGAGAACCTGCCAAGGTTCTTACACTCACAAGGGATTTTGGATGAGCCAGAGAGAAATATCTCTGTACTTCAGGGTGAATCATAATTCAGGCTCCAACAGCTCTACCAGTAACAAATGCTTTTTCTTCTGGCATAGCAGTAAGAAATTTGAGCTCTCATGCTCTGGTATTCAGCCCTCCCCCCAAATAACAATCATGAAACCCAAAAACTGGAATGTGAAAACTAAGATGTATACTAATGCCTTCAGATCTCTGGACATACAGGGGTTCTTAATAGAAAGAACCCCACTTCTAATTAAAGAAGCTGCTATTATTATTGTCAATGGTTTAAAACATACACATCAGGAATAAAATGGTTTTGGTATGATATGCACCCTTATTTCCACACAGCTGGTTAGAAAAATACTCTAATTACTATGTACAAAAATGATACAGATTTATACTGTGTATAAAATGGTAGAAATTTTCTTCCATTATCAGCTGTAGATTTCAGTTAAAGGAGGTGAGAACCTGACTTAACCTTACTTTAGAGTGCAGCTTGGAGTTATTTTGAAAGCAATTACATAGGATAAGACTGGCCACAACTGTAGGGATTGGTTTCAACAACCTGAAAGGTTCTTTCAGGTTTTACATCTGCTTCTACGTTCCTGGCCTAGAAAAACTGAGATTGCATTTCCTCTGATGAAAGCTGTCCTTCTTAAAAACAGCTGAACTAAGCCTCCCTGCAAAATTCAGACAGATCAGATGGAAAATGTTCACTTTGAGGATCCTAATTTTAATTTTTATGTATTTCAATGTTTTGCATACCTACTGCAACTGTTTTCTTTAGCATGACATGGTATTTTTTATCTATTATCTTGTAGAACTTTACAATTAAATAAGTATTGTACAAAACCTTCTGCAAATAAGTTGTATTATATTTACGAGGTGGGTTAGCAAATGGATACCAAGGCTGGCTACTTGCCCAGAATTTCAGGGAGCAAAGCCCAGCAGCCTGTCCACAGTGTAACACAGGCCCCCTCGATCTTTTCTGTTGTACTTATAAAGACCTAATAAATATGAACACTGAAAGAGGGTACATTTAGATTAGATATTAGGGGAGAAATTCTTCCCTGTGAGGGTGGTCAGGCACTGGAACAGGTTGCCCGGAGAATTTGTGGATGCCCCATCCCTGGCAGTGTTCAAGGCCAGGTTGGATGGGGCTCTGAGCAACCTGGTCTAGTGGAAGGTGTCCTTGCCCATGGCAGGGGCGTTGGGAACAGATGAACTTTAAGTTTCATTTCAACCCAAACCATTATGTGATTCTATGATTATATGAAAATAAAGGAGCGAAGGAGTCACGAGCCTGCCCAGGGCACCCGCCACTTTCACACATCGGGAATTGCACCCGGCTTTCTTTCCGGAGGTGTCACGTACGGCCACATCTGCCTTGCACCGCCGCTCCGGTTCCCGTCCCTGGCTGCTCCCGGCGCTCCCGATCCCGTTCCCAGTTGCCCCTCCCGGCGCGCGCCGTCCGTGTCCCTCCGGCCGCACGGACCCCACGCGCGCCGTTGCCAGGGGGCGCGGGGACTGCTGGGAGCTGTAGTCCTTATGCGTGCCCTCCTCAGTGTTGCGAAACGGCGCGACGGGGAGCGCGGAACTACACGCTCGGGGAAACAAGATGGCGGCGGTTGTTTGTCGCCGTTGCCAAGGAACTCGTTCTGCGCCTTCCCGGTGTTTCCGCTCACGGGCAGCCAGCGGTCGGTGACCCGCCGGCTGCCGGGGAATGGCAGCGCTGGCGGGCGCAGGGAGGGCCTGCGAGCCCCCAGCGGACGCGGGCAGCGCGGCCTGGGACAAAACTACAACTCCCGGCATCCACTGCAACAAGGCGGTCGCCGGGGCGGGGCCTGCGCCGTACGCAGTCTCCCCGCCCCCTCCGCGTGTTACGCAAATGAGCAGCCGAGTGGGCGGGGCCACCGCGCGGGCCCGCCCCGGGCCACCACCCGATTGGGTGGGGAGAGGAGGGAGCGGGGGCGGTGTCGAGCATGCGCGGTGGGGTGGCGCTGCCGCCGGCCGCGCAATGTTTTGGGGGCGGTCGGGGCGGCGCGGAGCGCGCGGAGCCGCCGGACGGTCCCTGCGTTGACAGGAGCGCCCGGCGGCCGCTCCGCGGGAGGAGGCGGCGGCGGCGGGGGCGGNTGCGCCGTACGCAGTCTCCCCGCCCCCTTCGCGTGTTACGCAAATGAGCAGCCGGGTGGGCGGGGCCACCGCGCGGGCCCGCCCCGGGCCACCACCCGATTGGGTGGGGAGAGGAGGGAGCGGGGGCGGTGTCGAGCATGCGCGGTGGGGTGGCGCTGCCGCCGGCCGCGCAATGTTTTGGGGGCGGTCGGGGCGGCGCGGAGCGCGCGGAGCCGCCGGACGGTCCCTGCGTTGACAGGAGCGCCCGGCGGCCGCTCCGCGGGAGGAGGCGGCGGCGGCGGTGACGGCGGAGTGGGAGGAGACCATAACCCGGCGGAGCCTCCCGGCGAGGGGCACGGGTCGCCCCGGTCCTCTGAGCGGCGCGGGTGGGGAGCCGGCAGCCCCCGTGGCAGCGGCGGCGGCAGCGGGGTGTCAGCGGCCGCGGTGATGATGAACAGGTTCAGAAAGTGGCNCCGGCGGCGCGGTCGGAGCGGGGGTGCGGGAGCGGCTCCGGCGGTGCGGAGCGCGTCGCCCGCTGCGGCGGGGGATGACAAAGCAGAGCAGGAGCCGCGGGGCTGCTCCGACCCGGGGGAGCGCGGCCCGGGGCGGGCTCGGGGCTCTGCCCGGCACCGCGGAGCCCGCGGAGGGGCGGCGGAGCTGGCGGCTGTGCCCAGCCGTGCCCGGGCAGCGCTCCCCCATGCGCTGCGGGCTGCGCGGAGCCCGTACCCGGGGAGGTGTTCGGGCGCTCCCGTTGAGCTGTTAACGCTGTGTGTGTGTGCACCTGGGAACTTTATAAGTTAGGAGATTTATTGGAAGGGGCTCTGTAGGTGTGTATCTTGTGCCCTTCTCGCTTTGGAATTCTTGGAAGGAATCCAAGAATCGCGGTTTGCTGTGCAATGAAATTACCATCTTCTGGCTCGAGTTAAGTAACAACTGTCTGGAGAGTGATCTTGTCTCGCATGTGATGTTCGGATCGTAAATCAAGGACATTACCGGTTTTGAACACCTACAGCGTCTTTTTCTTGTCCAGACGTCACATCAGTCAGTACGGTTATTCGCTTTCTGAAGTATTTGATTTAATTTTGGCTCCTGTTGGCCACTATCACCCGTTTTTTCCTGTGCTTTACTATCAGTAATAGTGTTGAGTCTCAGTTTGTAAACCTTCCATGTACTCAGTTCTTTTGGCTGAATTATGGCCAGTGTGTTGCAGTTTAAAAAAAAAAAAAAAGCAGAGGTGATGCTGCAAAATAAAAGCTCATATGCTAGCTTTATGGATTTTACATGTAGTCATAACTCTTTAGTACTGCTGAAGAAAACATACTTGTCAGATACTGCTGCTAATAGCTGCAAGGGAGATAATGAAGAGATTTAGTAACTGAAAAATACAGTAACAAGTTATAGGTAACTTTCATGAAATTTTGTTATTTGTATATGTTTTATGCAAGGGAAGAACTAAGACAAGAACAGTTAATGAACAAAAAGAAATACTGGTAATCTTAAATGCAAAAGAAATCATCGTGAATATAGCTGTTGTCACTGTTTTTTTAACCAAAACTCATTAGATGTCACATTGTTTTTCTTTCTAATGGAGATTTCATCTTTTTGTGATTTTTTTTTTAATATACTATCTCTTTGTTGTGTTTGGCATTCAGGGGCTGTATCAAACAATGTATACTTAAAGTTCTGTGGGACTTCTCTGTGGTGAAGTCGCATGACACTGGGCTTCATAAATCAGGAACACCTATTGCTGTTAGTTTAAAACCAGCACCACTGCTTTGTGTTATATATTTATACCTTCTTTGCCAACAGTTTTTCTTAGTTTCGGTAGCTTACAACATCATTTTTGTTCTAGTATTCAGAATGGGTTGCTGGTGAATTGTAAGAGCTTCAGAAAAAGGCATTTTTCCTGGTATGCCTGTTGAATGGGTGTGGATCGTGTCATTAAATACACAAAAGTTTAAATAGCACTTCTTTTATAGAAGGTGAGATAGAGGATCTCACATATGGAGACTGTACTTTTCCTGGTTGTACTACTTGCTTTCCTATTCCAAAGAATTTACAAGAATTCCTTCCCATAAGGTCAGTGGGCTCCAGAGTCTGTTTTGAATATAATGCATTTTGAAGAGGACTTTCCTGAATATTTATTCTGGTGGGGGCTCTCAGCACTCAGGACTTGGGTTACTTATAACCCTCTGTTAGGTACTGTGGGTGCCAGATGCATTTTATCAGTTAGGTTTTGCTACTCCCAGTGATGGGGAATGCTGCTTCTGAAGTATTCCAGGTCCTACTGCCATGTAACAGAACTTCTGCATGGCAGCAATTTTGATACCACCGGACGTTTGGCCCAGAGCTTTGATGGCCACTCAGAGGTACTTCTGAAGGTGAGGGGTGAGATGACATCAGAGTGCAGTAAATACACAGTACAGCCTGCTCAGAAACCTGAATATATGGTTTAGCTTAATCCTAGGGGAACTATTTCATAAGTCATCCCTGAAAAAACAGCCCCAAAATATGGAAATTAATTCAGTTTAATCTTTTAAAATGGTGGAGACAAGGAAGTTGAACAGAACAGAGTGCATAACAAGGTGGAATCACAAAACTCTTAGGATAATCATCATTTGCTGCAAGATGCAGGGCCTGCATCGAGGCAAGGATATTTACTTGGTAACTGCTGCATCTGTTTGAACATACCAAGAATGGGAGAGAAAATGTGGGTGTAGGAAGTGGAAAGTCTTGACTAATGTTGTGAGCGTATCACGAGAACAGCACGGCTTCCCTAGATCCTTGTTCAGTCAGTGCTCTTCCTGTCCAGCTCTGTTCCTCAGGTATGCTGATATGCCAGATTTTAATAAACCAGATCAAATGCCAGTGCTAGAGGTAACCGGAGAATGAAATACATAGCAGTGACGTGATCTGTAGAGCTGCTAGGAGGCAGACTTTTAACTGATGTATTGGAGACAGAGCAGAGACAAGATTTTGTTTCCAGCCTCCTGTGCCCCATCGATTGTTGTTTAATTTTTAAAATGTTGTCTGTAATATGTGTTCTGCTTTTGGGGATTGTGGATTCAATGTGTTTTTAAGTGTTCAGAGGGAGGCTGGTATTTGCTTTTGAGCACTTTTGCAGAGGGGTGATTTGAAGCAGTGGTGTTCTTGAATTGCAGCACATTGGTGGAACAATAGTTACTCTGACCTCCTCAGGACACTGCAGGCTTCCCAGGCACTGCCACCTTCCTGAGACAAAAGAATGATCCCTTCTAAATCAAGATACTTATCTGTATGCACAGATATAATAGCAATGTTCCCTGCCACTTCAGGGAATTTCTTATCTTGTACCGTTTGCTGCTGGAGCATTCCACAGGTGTCCGGTCAGAGCCTGCTCCCAGGCAGATCTGAGCGTCCAGCAAAAATAAGAACTGGACTGGTTTTGCAGAGTTTTGAAATGCATTTGCTATTCAGAGAATTCAGAATAATTTCTGTGAATGCTGCTGCTTAAATCTAGAGACTAGCTTGAAAAATGCGTGGGTAACTAGCTCACGGGGTACCTGCTTTGAATTGAGCTCATGTTTATTGATAGTTTGAAAGAGCTGTTTTGTGTATGATGGGGAAAAAAAGTCTGTCTCTAACCACAACTGGAATATGTTTTTAATCTGTTTAGCATAACAGACTGAAACACCTTCAGCTTGTGTTTATTTTTCATATTTTTATTTTTAAAAATATTGCTTATTTTGTGTTTATATCTGAATTTTTTTACTCCTAGTTTCTTTCACATAGTAAATGTGAACTTCTAGCACTTAAGGAAAAGAATTTCTTATGTTCCTGTAAATCAGTCAAAATTCATAGTCATTGGTAGTGAAGATACTGCTTTGTGAATGCCTTGCACCAGTGTTAAAGGATGCTCACAAAGTATGCATGAAGTCTGGAGGTTTTGTAGGTGTGCTTTTTAACACCCCTCTCCTCTAAGACTGACCGAAGCGCAGCTGTGCCCTTAGTGCCTGTTCTAAATAAAAGGCTGCCTAGCTCCCATAGGGATGTGAAGGTGGATTTACGGAAATGGCCCCAACTTGTAGCTAGGAGTGAACACTTTCTGACGAGTGGGTGCTCAGCACAGCTTTCACACCCTTCAGAGGCTGTGCATCTTCTCCCCCTGGAGTGCTTGAGATGCTGAGAGTTGCAGTTACTTTCTTCCTATGTGTTTGTTCTGAAATACTGTTCATTGGTTTCTTAAATCTGATAATTACTTTGTGCAGCTGGATTAGCAGATAAATCTTCAAGGGGTTCTTGCTGCCTGTTAATGTGTGTCTGCAGTGGTGCTCTGTGATCAGAAATAGCATATAGGGATAAGTGGAATGGCAGGTACTTGGAGAAGTCTTGTTTCTGTGTTTGTGTATAGTGCCTTTTTCTTACTTTTTAAAGGATCTATTTAGCTATATTTCTATGAAAGTAAGCCAAAGCTAGTAATAATTGTTGCTAATAATGGTTGTTAAAGGACTTGGAACAGCAGATAGGTATGCTAATTAAAAAAAAAAAAAGTCTTAATAGAGAGTAAAAGGGTATCTTGGAACAAGATCTCAAGCAAGTAAGATGAAGAGAGTATGCCTAGCAAATCTAGAGCAATGATCTAAGTAGAAAAGTGAGAGCCAGCGGCAAAACTCAAAAATAGCCAAATAACCTCTAGGAGGTTCTGTATTACTTTGCACAGGGAGAAGTGTTCAAAAAAAGAAAAATTCCTAGGTGAATGTTGAACGTCAAGAACTTCACATAGAGTAATCTTTGTCAGCAGCATTGTCAGGGTTGCTTAGTGGCAGAGCTGACTCCAAAAAGTAAAAGATGGGAAATACAATAGGAAATAGCTGATTTGGTTTTTTAACAGTAGGAGAAGAAACATGTTTGCAGGATTTTTCGTAGGAAAAGACTGTAAGTAGAAAAAGGGATTTTAAATACGAATAGAAGTTTGTTAGAAGAACAGAAGGTAGTAAAAAAGTACACAGTCTACTGTGCTTAGCATAATGCAAAAAGCATTTTTAAAATTGGGTCAGTAGAATGAGATGCAGAAAGAGAGAGAATTCTTGTAAGCAGCGTTTTAACGGATAGAAGCGGTCAGAAATTTAAAAGGGTAAAGCTGCTGGAATTGCCAAACAACTATTGATACTAGTTTTAGGGGAGTGAATGAAAAAGGAAGGTTTACCAGTGATAGATGGAAAGCAGATAGCATCTTATTTTAGCTATGACTTCCAAATCTTAAAAGTGAAAGGTTTGCTGTTCACAAAAGAGAATTAGAGTGAGTTTATTCTGGGGAAAAATGCCTTACAATGAAGAGTGAAAGAAGAGGTAAATGCTATTTATAACTTACTTTCGTTTGACTGGTGCCATACAGTATTCAAAGCCTTTGGGCACAGCAGTTTGTGAGAAAATATATTATTTAATGCAATATTTATGTTAGCAGCTAATGACTTTCCAAGACAGAAGATTGAGGAGTTTTTCTTACTTGAGAAAACAGCTGTTACTGGGTTTTTGAAAAGTCATTGTTCTAATGATCAGCTCTTTGATCTCACTTATTTGCGTAATTATTCTTGTTGCCCCTCTCTGATCAGAGGCTGCAGCTATTTAACTACATTAATCAGTGTTATTGATAACAATCCTGATGAAGGCAACTTAAAAATCATTATGCATTATTCAGAGTTTTGCATACTGAATTGCTTCATTTTAGAAGCACCATCTAGTGGTTTGAACACAAGTGTGGGAGCTAATAATTCTTTGGTGATGTATTGTAGCACTGCAGCTAAATCAAGATAATTACCTGCAGTCATATTGTTTCTTAGCCTTGTCTTACCTGTAGCTGAAAAAGGGAAGGAGGCCAGTACTGCAATTGTTTCAATTGTTTAAGAGAATTGCTTGGTTGTTTTTAATTACTCTGATGTGAAATGTATTTGTACCTCGTGAAAACTACTTTTTGATGTGGATTGCTAGATTGATGTGAGCAGAGTCATAGTATATCAGATCAAAGGTCCATCTAGCCTGGTGTGATGTCTGGTGGTTATCTCTTTCTCTGTCCTGTAAGATGCCTAGGGACAAAGATGAGATGAACAGAAACTGATATTTCCTCTGGGCTCTTTTAAAAAAAATTGATAGTCTGCAGCATAGGAGTTTGTTGAGCTATAGATTGTGCTCTTATAATTCCACAGCTCATGAAGTTGTTTCTTTTAAATGACTAATAGTTTTTCAATTCATTTATACTTCTGGTGTCCATAATGACTACTAGCTTCTCAGTGCTTAAAGCTGAGTTTGATTGCAGTGAGGTAAGTGTTTTCCTTAGAAACTTTTTCAAACAGCCAGTGGTGTGACCTAATGTGTGCCTTGTCCTGCAGACTTATCCTCTGGTATTTCTCTTGGAAACCTGATTTGAATGTTTAGATTCTGTTGCTCTCCTCCCACAATGTTATGGTACTTAACAGAGTTTTAAAAAAATTACCCCTTAGAAATCACAATGCATTCTTCCTAGGTTATTTTAGAGGAATGATAAAAAACTCTCACTAATACTATCCTCAGCATTGGACCACAGAAGAATATTTTCTTACTGAACTAAGTGAAAAGTAAACAGTGCAAATGCTGTTCATATGCTTCATGTAACTGCTTTAATAGTTATGATGATCTACTTTCCTGGCAGTTACACTGGCAACATTGACTTAAATTAATTCAGCAAAACTATTTTTAAATAATGGTGTTAAAAATAAATTAATTGAAGGCTGTGTATGTTTATTTGGCTCACATTTGAAGGCTGACCCACCTTCGTAGTGCATGTGAAAGAGCAAGTTTCTCCAGCTTGGTTGTTTTACTGGAGGATGATGCTAAATTGAGTCTGTCTTACCTGTTCTCCGCTGAGTCTTTGTTTTCATCTTGAAAGTACACAATATTCCAACTATTTATTTTATCTCAAATGACAGGCTGGGATCCCTGGTGTAATGGCCATATGCCCCCTGCTTGCATTCAGGAAGAGAACTGCTGCATTCCATGCTAGCTGAGGCTCTTGCATCCTATAAACTCGAGCTGTCCCTAAGTCAGCTAAAGCAAAACACTTAGCCTGTGTCTGGTGGACAGCTCAGTGTAATTGGATATGGTTTTCCTTTGAGGCAGTGTCAGCTGCCTGCAACTTGAAAACAGGTGAGTGACAAAAGTTGTAATGCATTTTCTAGAAGTCTAGATTTAGGATATAACGAAGAGTGAGGTTTTTTTGGGATATAGAATGTTTGGACAGCTTAAATATAAAGCATTCCTGGCTCACTTTACCTTGCTGGTGTGACTTGCAAGGTCTTGCTCTTATTTATTTGTTTTGATGATGTGGGTCAGACTTAGTACATCATGTCTGTGTGTTTCTGTTCTACCCTGCAGCCTGTAGGATTTTCCTGCTTGTCACTCCAGTAGTCTGGCTTTTTTGCATCACTACTCAGGCTTCTAGCCTGACAATTCCTCTTGACGTTTCTGATCCCATAGATGGTGCTTCTTCCTCTGGTCCCTCTACATTCACCATGCTTTCCTCCCTTACTGTTACTGATTTTGAACCTGTTTAGGAATAAGATGCCCTGAAAAACTGATCAACAGGAACTGAATTGTGCCTCTACTTTGCTCAGTCTTGGTAGGCCATAAGCTTGTTTTTCTTCTCTTGTAGACTCTTTACCCATACTTGATACTCATTCAGAATGAATAATGTAAGAGTGGGCATCACATCAGTACTGGGTACACCATTCTGGGTGAATGAATAAAAGGGAAGCAAATGGGGGAAAGGAAACTGGAGGAAGACAGGTGAAGAAGATGGGGTCGATGGAAAGACTTGGCATTGAAATGTAAGAAAAATAGTTTGAGAGGGGAAAAAGGGAGGATCACTCTCCTACTCTTTCAAAATGCCTGCTCCTTATTTTGAAATGGAACACAGGTTAATTTAAATTAGGGTGATGTTTATGCTGGAATGTGTTAATTCCTGCCATCAAGTGGCACTTTGATCTCTTAGAATTATAGGTGGCTGAAGCTAAACTAACCGGATGCTCAGGGTGTTCTGCATTTCTGCTTTGCATTCTTCTAATTCTCACCTTCCTTTGTGGCCTTTTAATGCAGGAAACGTTTCCTGACATTCTGAAGTTCATCAGATGTTGAAAAACGCAGTTTTTCCAGGTTATTGTTTCCTGCCAAGAAAGGAGCTGAGCTTGAAAGGGGTCTTACATGTTTGTCTATAAATGCCTTTCGGATGTTTGTCATCTAATAAACTTGCTTATGAATGGTATGGGCTCTCATAGTAATGTCTCTTTGTCTAATTTTCCTTCTGTGAGCACCAATCTCCAGGCAAAAATTTTACCTTGCTGTCTTGATGCAGTTTTTGAAGTTTGTGTGCTCTTATCATACAAATGAGAACGTACCAGCATTCTTCCTATAAAACCCTCCAAATCCTCTCAAAGCACTGTCTGCTTTTTACTTTATTTTGAAGATGCGTATATAGAGAGTGAATATCTGCATTGCTAAACATTTAATGTTTTTTTCTAAGTATTTTTTGTAAAGCTGGACCGGTACACCTGATCTAGTCAACAGCCTTACAAAAATATCTTGATGGAATTGATGTCATTTTATGGTGCAAGATGGATGGAAGCCCTTATAGAATAAAGAAGAGTTAATACAACAGAAGGACAGACAAAAATGCAAAGGCCCTTCAAATCTCATCTGGAACCCATGATTTATTTTGCTTTGTATTTTAAGGAGTCTTGCAGGTCCTCACTGAGGTGTAAGAGATGAAGTGGGAATGGCACCGAGGTTTTTCTGTGTCCCTTGGTGATGGATGGTGGTTGTGTGGTTACATGAGGTTCTGTAAGGACATGTGGTGCCATGGGTGTTTCTTGCAGGTGTACGCACAGGCCTTGTTTGTGTGGCTGTAAAGATGTATTAGTTTTGCACTGATTTTTCTGTAAGTCTGTTTCTATTTGATATGAATGTTCATGGTGGTGAGTTTGGCTGGATCTAAAGGTTTGTTTCGAAGACTGTAGGTAGGAGTGAGTTCTTTTGAGGAGTGATCTTCCTGTGCACTGCACAGCTATCTTACTTTTTTTTGAATAAAGCTGAGCATAAGGAAGTTATGTCATGATTAGCAAAGAATAATTGGAAGAGGCCTTATGTTAAAAAGTGTATATTGGGCACTGACAGGTGCTCACTGGTGTTGTTAATCTGACTAATTAAATAATTAATCTGGCTAAAGTGTTTGAGAACTGATGTGTTCATGTTGGAGAACCTGGTTTCAGGTTTACTGTGGGGGTGTTTTGGATTTATTTTATGGAAGGGCATCTTTGGTAGTTTTATTATATTTTGATAATTCCTTTGCTAATGGTTTTGTTGAAGCAGTTGACGAAGTATATTTGAAGAAAATATATCCGCAGCAAGTATTCTCATTTTCAGTAAGATTGGTTTTTGTGGTTGGTTTTTTGTTTGCTTTGTTCTTGTTATTTGTTTTTTAATTTTTGTAGGTTTCTTTTAAATTTTTTTTTCCTAGGCTGTATCATATCCTTGTGTCCGAAAGTTTTGTTTACTGCTTGCAATGCCTTCTCTTTCCCTAACATTACTTCCACCTAGAGTTTTTGGTGGGGTTTTATGCGTGATTGCAAACCTGCTGTCTTGGGGTGATCTTATGCTGTTGTATCCCCTATCACTGCTTTGTGCCCAGACATGATTCCTGAGCCTTTCTATGCCTTTAAAACTGGATGCAAGAAACAGAAAAAAAAAAACTGAGCGAACTTTTCAAAACA